>CBVK0100976977.1:0-30543 GCA_900067695.1 Picea abies
TTAGTAACCGTATTAAATTCATTTAAATGATCTGCAACAGACCCACCTTCCGACATCTTCATATTAAATAATCTCTTCATTAGAAATATCTTATTTCACACCGAGGGTTTTTCATACAATCTGGCCAATGCATCCATAAAACCCTCTGTTGTCTTTTCTTTCGAGATATTGAAAGCCACCGATGATGTTAGGCTCAGCCGTATTGTTCCTAGAGCCTTTCTGTCAAGAATCTCCCATTCTTCGTCCTTCATGGCCATCAGATTATTTGCTACTCCGCTCAATGGTAGGAATAGATCCTTCTGATATAAATAATCTTCCATCTGCATCTTCCATAACTGGTAGTTTTGGCCATTAAATTTCTCGACCCTAAACTTTCCATCTTTCGACATTGCTCCCACTCAAACTAGGAACCCTCTTTTCCTACGAGTTACCTTATGCTCTAATACCAGTTGTTAGAAAAACAGGACCGCAGAGCAATAAAATAAAACAAATGCAGAAACAAAACACAAAAGATACACAATACAAGAGAGACACAGATTTACGTGGTTCACCCAATGTGGGATACGTCCACCAGAGAAATTGCCAGGTCCTTTCTTTATTATTATCCAACAAAATGAAGGGATACAGCCTACAACAAAACCCGTTGTAACTTCCTCTTCTTTCTCTCAAAGTCTCCTCTCTTAGAATACAATACTCACCAACCTACATAGCCGCAATCCATTTCCCTCATAAAATAGGTTTGCCTTCTAGGGAAAAAAACCCTAACATAATCTCTATCATTAGATCTGTGACCTTATAATGAACATTCCATATTTACAATGAAATTACAATATACTTTTACAAGGCAATTTTTGCTTCGGGGGCTTCACCCCCAAACCCCCGCTAGGGGCCCGCTTGCCCCCAGACCCCCCAGTCGAGGGGATAGCCCCTCCGGACCCCATAGAGGGGGTACCCCCCCTATGCACTCCCCTGAATGGAAGAGTGCACATACTTCTGGGGTGTAAATACTTCATGGGGTATAAACACGACTGAAAGTAAAAGACCTCTAAATCAGGAAGATAATCAGGCTCCACAACCAACAACAAGTGTCATCATTATAAGTGTCGCAAGTGTCGCATTTTTCTCACAAGTGTCACAAGTGTCAAAGAAAGCATACTTCCATGATGCCTATGTCATGCCTATAATGGCATGATAAGGAAACTTGAAACACCTCAAACATTTGATTTGGAAGAAGAGAAATGAGTCAATAAGCTTATGAACCTCTTGCCATTTGAAAGCACCCAAAAAATTGAGTTTTTGGAGGGGAGCACTCCCCTATACCTCTCTCAAGAGTGCTGGTGCCCCTCTATAATCTATCAGGGAACATTATAACACTCATTTTCCCTTTTGCAGGAGCACTCCTACCCTCAGGAGTGCTGGCGCTCCCCTATACATTACTAGGGAGTGTTATAATACTCTGAGTGCCCTTTTGAGGGAGTGCTACCTATTCTGGGTAGCAATTGATTTGTTGAGAAGAATGGGGGAAGGATCTTTTCACTCTTATAAGGAAGTTGGATTCAAATCCTCAATCAAGCCATGATCTTAGGACAGATCCCTAACTGAAGGAGGAAAATCCTCAACTCACCCCAAATATATCTCAAGTTGTTGAGCCTCTCCAAGGCTATATAAGCAAGCTTTCTCATGGTGAAAGGGGAATGGAAAGGGAGAATCACACCAAACTTATGATATTATAACTAGTGTTGGAACAAATATGATTTGGAAGCAAGAGATGTATGATCTCATAGGGAGCAATCGGTGAAGGTATTGTCATTCAGATCATGGATGTTTTGAGCAAGGGGTAGACAAGGGGGACTTGACGAAACTGCTGCAATCCATCTACGGCTGTAAGTAATGTTTTGTCCTCATTAATATAATTTTCTTGGCCTGTTTATTTCTAATTCATTCTCAATCTCACATGAATTTTTCTCTTTAGTAGATAGATCTATTTCAGACTAATCTTGATAGAGTAGGAAGTGGTCGTACTTTGTTTGTCTACAGGATCCAACGAGGAGCGAAAGATTGGAGCTCAACTTGAGTCGTGCAGGGAAAAACGTCGATTAAAGGTATTTCTCTTCTCCTTCCTTCTTACACACTAGTCCACCTAAATCTAAAAGGAAGTCAGTGACCATGATAAGAACTTTATGTCTTAGAGTTAAGAGTCTAGCTCTTTGAGGAGATTTACCTGTCTGCAGGGAGATTTTCCTTCAGCAGAAACTGGCGACTCCACTAGGGAATCGAATCAGAACTTTTGGTTTTGATTTTTCCTCATAGACCTTGTATTAACCTTTGATTTTTTTTAGACCTTTTTCACCCCATTTGTTTGAGTTCATATGATGATTGAATCTTTACCCCATCACATTCAACTTGACTGTCAAAATTTGACTGAAATTTTGGGTTTTTGGATACTTTTATGAGTTTTTTAAGCCTAGTGCCCCTGTGCCCATGTTAGCAGAGCACCAACACTCCTTGAAGGTGCTAGATAGAGATTTATAATTCTCTGGTGTCCCTTACACTAGAGTGCCAACCCCTTTTTGCACAAAATCTCTTCAAAAATTGCATTTTTTGGAGGTCCAAACCTTGTTTTTACTTGTTGAATTGCTTTGTGATTCAATGATTCTTCCTTTGACCTTTGAAATGCTTCCTCCTGAGAAGTAAACACCTTGTTGTTTAGATTTTATGCCCTTCTTCCTTATTTTTGAGTTTTTGCTGTTGAGAGCTTGAAATCAATCCACTATTTTTTCTCTCCTATCCGACTGAGCGGGAACTCCAGTAAAGGACCTCTGAAGTCTGTGACTCTTCTCACTTGGTTTTTTGAGGTCATTGTTCTTAAACATCTCTCTTTTGTGTGAATTGTTTAATTTTGTGTTGTTATTTTTGTTTTTTGTTTGCTTCTTGTTTCAATCATAGCAAGAGGGTGTGTGTTGTGTGTACGAAATCTGATCATACTTGTCTGAATCTCCTTTATCTGAAAGGATAGTTTTTGCATTGAATTAGTCATCATTCGCATACAAACGACAAAGATACATTTTAGTGCTTGATTTTCATATTAGAAGGTGTTTTTGAAAATGTTTTAGCATTGCATTGGATTTGATTGAGAACTGATTGATTGAAGACGTTTTATATTAGTGTTTGAAATTGAAACGACTCATTCTCTTTCCCTTAAATAGGCGTTCATTGAAAAGAAACGATTGTTTATCATATTCTATGAATTTTTGGGGGCATTAGTCATCATTCCATTAGTTTCACTTTCGTGCACCCTTTGAGTAAAGAATAGATATAAAACGAACGCTAATTAAAAACTATCTAGAACACTTTTGTTTTTAGTATCTTCCACCAATAGTAGACTAGGGTTAGCACTTTGGATTAGGCTGTGAGTACAACTCTCCAAAGTTTTCAAAACAAAAATTAGAATCCTGAGTTAGGGAGAGTCAAATCCAATCGTTGTATTGGTTTTCTGGGATCCCCCTCTCACACAGGGGTTACACATGAGGTCGCATTCGGGTGAATTACGGAGATTATCCCTCCGTGGTTCAACTGTTTGTAGTGGTCGGATCGTATATTGGGGATCACTGGAAGGTACACCCAAAATTATGTGTGGGAGCCTTTCGGGTTGATTTCGGACTTGTTATCCTGCCCATACATTTAGGATCGGACTGTCGACTGTACCCACCCAGGGACTCACTGCGAATTGGCATCTTTAGTTGCCATAATATTTAGGTACTTACACAAGGTGATGGTGAAGGGAAGTCTCACTGTACCTGGAAAAAACATTGGTCAGTCTCACTCGGGCTCCTTGGAGGGTAAATGCATGGAAGCTTGCACCAAGGTGAAAGTTTGTTAAGCAGGTTGCCATTGTAACTATTCCACCATATCCCAGCCCCTTCTCGACTTGATCACGCGACGTTGGATTTCATCACCAACTAGTATGGTCATCGAGAGAAGTTTTGTCTGCTTGGTTGATTCCTAGATTTTATTAGCGCATGTTATTTATTTTTCTTAGTTGGCCCTAGATTTTCAGTGTGTTCTGTTATTATCCACAATTGAGCCCGTAGATGATAAAGGTCTTCGCTGATCATGTAGGATGCAAGGGATATCTCCGGAAGGCTATCAACCCTTACCTCCTAACCCTCCAGAAGACAACTACCATAGAGAGGTAGAAAATCAATCTGACACTGGAAGTGCTATTTCTCCTCCTTTAGATAACTTAGAAGATGCTTTGGTCACGGTTAAAAATCCCACCACACCTATGTTGGTAACTCCTCTCAAACCACTTTTGGTTCATTTAGACTCCCTTGGGAATGTCATAGATGAAGAAGTCCCACGATTACTGGAGAGGATCTTACCGAAACATATATGGGATCCACATAACCAATCTTTGGTGATGAGTATAGGACTCATGTTTATCCTAGCACCACAGTAGAAACCAATCCCACACCTGCTCATTCTGTATGGAGGACTTCATCGGGATGCAATCTCTATGAAAATTTCGAATCTATTCGAGAACCCTTTCATCCTCATGACCCTCCTAGTGAAACAGGACCATCCGTTCAAACCATGAATCACCCAGTCGATCAGGTTATTCACCCTACTGCTTCACCAGCACAAGTCCATCCTAATGCTAGACTCATCCCCAAAGCACTTCAATCTCTACCCCTATTTCTACAATCTTTTACTCTATAGCTCCGCATGTTCCACATGATCCTGCTGGGACATCTTCTTACTCGAGAACACAGACCCCTGTTGGCCAAATACAACTGGCTGGAGGGAAACCACCATCCAACATACCTTTCCATGGTGGGCCTACCCCTCCCAGGGGAAAACCCCCTGTTCATGCTCCTCCTGGAGGGAAACCTCCGTTTGCCAGTCAAACCCTGGTCATACATCCACCATTGGCGGGGGGGCAACCCTCGTTTGTTGGAAAACCTTCAAAATCCTGGGGAGTATCTTCAAAAGGCACTTTTACCCAACCCGACATTGGGGGGCACTTGTATAATAACCCACTAGGAGGAGTATCCAATCCTGTCCCTTTCGAAACATCTTACAGGCAATCTTATCTGGGTGACATCCAAAACACCACCTGGAGTTCTCCGGGACCACAATCTTATTCTCCTCATGGGCCTCATGTGTATCTTCCTCCGGGATCTATTCCTTACCATTCTCAAGGTAAAAATGTTTATCCTCCTCACTGGCAAATAAATCACCCAACCTATAATTTTCAGAACCCACCGGGTTATGCCAATGATTCTCATACACCATCGAATCCTTATTATCCTGGCTAGCAACAACCGTATGTAGGAGTACCTATTGGTTACAACTATCCATCCAACCCAGTCTATGGTCCTATTAGTGTTCTTATGCCACACCAGTATCATTCACAAATTAACTGACAACTACCTTTCCTTGCGACTTTGGATCTCCCAGACTCGTCTCGGTTAACTAATGATCCTATCTCTCATTCACCGGTTTGGCCAGTCATTCCAGCTAAACTTCCTTCTGATATTCCAAAATCTGATGAAAACCCTGGTGAAGATCCGAACAACCATGTGATGAATTTCCATTTGTGGTGTTCATCAAATTCCCTCATGGATGATTCTATATGTTTGCGTCTTTTCCAGTGAACACTTACTGGTTCAACAACAAAGTGGTACATTGAACTACCATGTGCTTCTTTTCATGATTTCAATTCCCTTGCCATGTCTTTCCTCATGCACTTTCAACTGCCTATTCGCTATGAGACAGGTACTAAACTCTTGACCTCCCTTCATCAAACTAACTTTGTGCATATCTCTGACCATATTCATGAGTGGAGGCGACAATGAAGGATGATCAAGGCAGTCATTCTCGACATACTATTGGCAGAATGGTTTACTAAATCACTATTACCCCCAATCGCTCGCGATGTTGCTATGGGTGGTGCAGTCACAGAGGAACAAGCCATTTCTTGGGCTCAGTACTTAGACTTGTTTTATTCCCAATCTGGTACTTTGTATGATTTTCTTCTAAATGTTTCTTGAGCTAATACCGATCCTTCTAAGAAATCATCCTCATCTCATGCAGATGGTGTTATCGGTTCCGTAAAAACCCAATATTTTTCCAAATCGACTACACCCTCCTCTACCTCCCCCCAAAATCAGATCTCTGAGGTGAATGCAGTTCAATCTGCCCCTTCACAACAATCCGGAGGTAAGAAGAAGACAAAAAATAAATCAAAAAATAATAATGAACAACCCGAAAATCAAACACCTGCTACCGAAAAGAAACCACAACGAAAACTAAAATTCCCATGTATCATTTGTGGTGACGATCACTACACTCGATATTGTCCACTTCGCAATGAAGTGGCCAAAATTTTCCAAGGGAAGTCACAACCCGCTGTGCTTACTCAACCTTTTCCACAACAAAAATCCATGGTTTCTCAAACCCCCTCTCCTAGGGGCAGTTCTAGCGATCCTAATTATGAGGCCTCATTGAGTGCACATATTTATATGTTTAATGGGATCAGTTTGACCACTTTCTCTAAGACCTACAACACACCAGGTAACCCTGACAAAGGAAAAGACACTAACAGTGACGACACTTTACCGGATCCATCATCATCCTCTATTAGTCTTGCATCAGTTAATCCTCCATCTGGACCACTTTAGATTGAGAAACCCACGTTTGAATCTATCTTACACCCTCCTAAGAGAACTATCTACAAAGCTACCTTTAATCCTAGTTCACGTGCTGCCCAAAACTACAACATTGTTGAATATTTGGCAAGCACCATGTGCTATGTCTATGTTAGAAGTTCTACAACACTGCCCCAGTCAATGTAGAATGCTCTTGACCGCTCTTGGTGTTGTTGATCTTGAGTCCTCCAATCAGATCATGTTTAACCTGAATAATTATGTGTCTCGACTCTCCCACCAACTTGGTTTCCAAGTTGATGTTGTTGTTCACAATCAACAAATCCATCGAACTATTCTGGATGAGGGAGTCTCAACTTGTGTCATGTCTTTAGCATGTTGGAAAGGTTTAAAATCACCGGCACTCAACAAATCCCCAATGATGTTACGCACCTTCGATGGGTGAGGTTTTCATCCCCATATGCTTTTACAGTCCCTGCCCATCCAATTGGGTGGAAAAAATGTTACTGTTGATGTTGAGGTGGTCGATGCTCCCCTCGATTACAACTTGTTACTTGGAAGAAGTTGGTTTTATGCTATGACTGTCGTTGCCTCATCGGTCTTTCGATGTGTACAATTTCCTCACCAGGGCAAAATTGTCACTGTTGATCAGTTGGATTTTTGCACGACCGATGCTCGCGCTCCCGCTACCAATAATATTCCTTTCTTGGGAGACCACAAGATCACGTATGAAAGCGTTGGTGTTGGCTTACTGAAATATTCTAGCCTCATGGGTACCTTCCCTACACCACTTCCACCGAATACACATAATATTTCCACCGTTGATATGATTTCGACACCGCGGCTTATCAATCTTTGGAATCATTTGACCCTTGGATTGTACCTTGTCTGTTGGGATTCGATGCACTATGTGACACCGTGCCACTTAGTCCAGCAGAAACATCATACGTTTCTACCTAATCCACTTCTTCCTCGTCAGATGCCCAACATCTATTGGCATTTGACAGTTCCTCGATGCAATCATGGTTGAGTTCCTTGTCATCTGCGATCGATTACATTTCCTTAACTTTTCCTTCGGATGAATCTATTCCGGAAATGTTTCGCATTGACAAGTTACCTCGGGATAATAAATGTCACCGATCCTCTTTTTTTCTCCCTCGTGAAGAAATTCGGGTAGATATCCCGTCTATCTCCCCTCCTGGTGTTGATTTTTCATCATCTCCCATGATTTCAACTTCCAACGATTTGGATCCAGTAGTGGACATGGTAATTTCTTTGGTAGGATTATTGGAGCCTGATCTCCTTACTCCTATCGAGACCCTTGACATGTGTTCCTTCTCGAGTGATTATCTTCCATCTAGCAAATATCTCCTGGTGGCCATGACCATGTTTTATCCATTGACATGGTACCCTTCCAGAGAATTATCCTCTTGGAAGCCATGTTCCAGACGAAATCACGAGTATAGTTTCTCTTCTCTATGGCAAGCTCATTAAAAAATGAAACAGAGGCCTTGAGCATAGTTATTTTCTTGTGTCAAGCTCATTAAAAAATGAAACAATCACCTCTCTTGAACCTTCTTTTCATCCACCCTTCTCCTCTTTCTCATCTACTAGAGAAATTGGTGACGACCTCAGAGCCAGTGAATGAATTGAAGCTTGAAGGGCATGTCTCCAGCCCTTGATGATCTTTCTAGAGTTAAGCCACTAGTTTTCATGCTGGGGGAATATCAAGCTTACTCTTTGTTCTTTCTCATGCTCGTAAATACATGAGAATGCATCCAGGTAGACTTTTATCTCTTTTTCGGACCTGTATGGATACACAAAAAAGGAACCCCCTGGAGTCTCCTTTAAGCTCTTTTCAGACTCTCTAAACATGAAAAGATTACCGAGTGATCTTGCTTCCTTTTCCACTTGTTAAATGGTTTGAAAGGGTGTATTTCGAGTGATAATTTATCTCTTTTTCGGCCTCGTGAGACTAACATTACGAAAAAGGACAACATTTGAGTCATCTTTAAGTTCTTTTCAGACTCTCTAAACATGAAAAGATTACCGAGCGACCTTGTTCTCTTCACGCTCGTTAAAGTATTTGAAGAAAATGTATGTTGAGCGATAGTTTATCTCTTTCTTGGTCTCGTCAGACTACTTTATGAAAAAGGAACTGAGAGAGTTCTCTTTTAAGTGTTTTTCCAGACTCTATAATCATGAGAAACCTTCGAGTTTTCTGTCTTTGGACTCGCTAAAACAAACATCGACAGGCCCATACGGGACCGAAACCTTACTTCTTCCAGTTTGTTAAACAAAGGAAGAGGAACTTACCGAAGGTGAGTTATATCAAGCATGTGTTACCCTCATCGACCTCGTTAAATTAAAAAGAGGTACTCGTCTATCTGGATGGGGGAAAAATTGAAAGAAGCAAGCCAAGCAGTTTTTTGAGAACATTACTAAGGAACTCTTAGAGCCACCTTTGAACATGACACTTTGTCTTTTGCACACTTTATAATCCACTAAACCTCTGCACTGAGCCAATCCTTTGAGTTTCTTTCACTCCTCTGGGTCACCTGACGTAAGTCATAGCATCCACTACATCATCAAGTTTTGGTCCATGTCATGTTTCCGTTGTTGTGCCTCAGTGTTCAAGGGAAGTATCCACCTCGAGAGTCAGCCGTCACAAATATCTTGTCTCAATACCTGTGTCAGTCCATTTGATCTACCAATTACATCTCTATGTCCATTTCATGTCATTGATGGGGGATACATCAAGACCATCCTTCGATGAGCCTATTCCTGTCGAATTCAACACATTATCCAAGAATTAGACTTAGAAACCAGTTAGTACTTTGGGACCTGCATGCCTTAATGGAAGGTCTCCTCATGTTTGAAAATGGGTTTACATCATTTACCTTTGATCGGATGATTTCATGGATGTTCGACTTCAGCTCATCCATTCACATTCATTGGAATGTAATAGGGTACCTTGGGAATCATTTACATTAATGGTGATCTCCCTCGCGCTTGTTAATGGTTTACATCATTGACCGGTAATCAAGTGGTTTCTACCATGTTCGACATCGGGACATCTATTGACATGGTTAGATTCGTACTACATCAGGATCGGTAAGAAGACCGTTGGTTGAGTGATCACTTTGATATGTACTTTTCCCAGGTTGCGATGGAGTTTCGTTTGAACAACGACGCATATATTGTTACATAGATCCACTTTGTATTGGTCATGGCTATGTCTTGTCATCTCGTAGATCCACTTTGTATTCTTCATGGCTACAATCAGTTCAGGTCATGGGAGTACAGATCCATAGTGTATTTTCAGTGGCTATACCTTTTTATCAATACAATTATGGATCCGCAGTGTATTTTATGGCGGCCATTTATTGCAAGTCTTTATCACCCAAGCATAGGTATGCCTGCCTTGGGTTTGAAACATGTCATAATATTTGTTGGATGTTTGTGTGTAGATTCTGTCAGGTTCTCTGTGTCTATACCCTTGCTTGAAATTCTACAAAGCATTTTAGTTATCAGTTCTCATCTTCTAACTTCATACTTTGGGGGGAAAGCTGTTACACATCGAAATTACTCACTTCGATAGTGTCACAAGTGTCATCATTATAAGTGTCGCAAGTGTCACATTTTTCTCACAAGTGTCACAAGTGTCAAAGAAAGAATACTTCCATGATGCCTATGTCATGCCTATAATGACATGAGAAGGACACTTGAAACACCTCAAACATTTGATTTGGAAGAAGAGAAATGATTCAACAGGCTTATGAACCTCTTGCCATATGAAAGCACCCAAAAAACTGAGCTTTTGGAGGGGAGTGCTCCCCTATACCTCTCTTAGGAGTGATGGCGCCCCCCTATAAGCTATTAGGGAGCATTATAACACTCATTTTCCCTTTTCCAGGAGTGCTCCTACCCTCAGGAGTGTTGGCGCTCCCCTATACATTACTAGGGAGCGTTATAACACACTGAGTTCCCTTTTGAGGGAGCACTACCTATTCTGGGCAGCAGTTGATTTGTTGAGAAGAATGGGGGAAGAATCTTTTCACTCTTAGAAGGTAGTTGGATTTGAATCCTCAATCAATCCATGATCTTAGGACAGATCCCTAACTAAAGGAGGAAAATCCTCAACTCACCCCAAAGATATCTCAAGTTGTTGAGCCTCTCCAAGGCTATATAAGAAAGATTTCTCATGGTGAAAGGGGAATGGAAAGGGAGAATCACACCAAACTTATGATCTTATAAATGGTGCTGGAACATAGATGATTTGGAAGAAAGAGACATATGATCTCATAGGGAGCAATCAGTGAAGCTATCGTCATTCAAATCGTGGATCTTTTGAGCAAGGGGTAGACAAGGAGGACTTGACGAAACTGCTGCAATCCATCTACGGTTTTAAGTAATGTTTTGTCCTCATTAATATAATTTTCTTGGCCTGTTTCTTTCTAGTTCATGTTCAATCTCACATGAATTTGTCTCTTTAGTAGATAGATCTATTTTAGACTAATCTTGATAGAGTAGGAAGTGGTCGTACTTTGTTTGTCTACAGGATCCATCGAGGAGCGAAAGATTGGAGCTCAAGTCAAGTTGTGCAGGGAAAAACATCGATTAAAGGTATTTATCTTCTCGTTCCTTCTTACACACTAGTCCACCTAGATATAAAAGGAAGTCAGTGAGCATGATAAGCACTTTCTGTCTTAGAGTTAAGAGTCTATCTCTTTGAGGAGATTTACCTGTCCGTAGGGAGATTTTCCTTCAATAGAGATATTTTACAATCTCCTATCACGGAGAAGGTGGTCACCATTATGGCTGAAAAGAGAATTCAGGCTCAGCAACAGTGCTAGTGGATAATGAAAATGTATGATGCACTACAACAAATAGTAACAGACACAGAAAGCAGGCAGTGACAACTGCACAAGTCAAGAAGTGACTCGGGATGAGTAACGATGTCAGTGTTGGGGTCCTATTGGGCACAAACTATTTTGGGTAAAAAGTCATGACATGGAGGAAATACAACTGGCAGGGAGGCATGCGAGGCACACATGCAAGAAGATGGGAAAGAAAGACAACTGGCAGGAAAAGCAGTGGACGAAAGGAAAACGCGCATGTAGAGGAGGAAAGCATGCAAGGCCAACATGAAAGAAGACATAACTATGTTAGGGTTTTGGTAAGAGAATGTAATGGTTGATGAGCCAAAAAAATATATAAATAGATACCTAGGAGGTCTAGGGGGCGTTCTGATTATTGAGTGTTACTCGCGTGAGAAGGAGTAACTGGTTTGTAACATGACTGTAATCTGATCCAATATCATAATTTGTTGAGCTGTAGAGGGTCAGAAGGGTATATATTGAGGGTTATATCATAGGTTCGGGAGCCTGGTGTGATTAATTCTACCTCATAATAGATCTGGACCTGACTAAGGATGAGTTGTAAAGCGCGCGATGCTGTAGTTTTGGAACTACCATAATAAAAGAGCTTGAGAGCCAGATCTTTGTGGACAAGAGGGGGTGAACCACGGTAACACTTGTCTTCTATGATTGAATGTTTGTGTCCCTTTTACTTTCAATAAGTAGATGTTAGAACGATGTAGGAATGAATTAATGGATCTAAGTACACTACATGCATGAATGAGAATGATAGTATATTGCTCTAATAATTATATAGAATTCACAATGCGCAATTCATAGATCCCCATTCTGTCCTATACTACAATCATTTGAGCATTGCAGTCACCTAGTAAGACTATCTTGGGTGAGACTACGTAGTGCACCACTCTATGTGTTGCGTTTCCTTCTGGTTTATCAGGAGGGACGATAGTTTTAAAGGCTTTGTTGGATCCCCAGTAGACATGAACCTGGTTCAAATCATGTTAAAGGTATAACTAAGATAAACAACCAACATGTGGTGTAGACATAAGAGGTTTATAAAGGTCTACATACCCCCCAAATTCCTTCTAGAGTGGTTTCTTAAGTCTCTATAGTCTTATATTTCGAAGGATGTTTCTACATATAAGGTTACGTCCGAGGAAGAAGCAATTTTTAAAGCCTAACAGTTAGATCTTATATATTCTCAGTCTAGGATGTTATATGAGATTATTCCCAATGCACCGAGGTCAAACTATGACCCTAGAAAAAAGTCTAGGCCTCATGTCGATGACATTGTAGGCTCTGCCAATGTGAAATATGCAGACTTGGTGACAAGCCAGTTGAAAGAATTGTCTCTAAACTAGTTTGTAGGAGGGCTAGATTCATCTATGTGCTCCACTCCCACTCGGTCATAGGATGTACATTATATGTAGTTGTCGATTGTTGGTTTTCTATTATCTACCCTTTTGTTAGTCTTACCCTCAGATATTGACCCTGGTACAGATTTAGTAATCTTCCCAACAAAATCCCTGTAAAACTATCGGCCCCTCTGGTAAACCAAAAGGAAACACAGTACACAGAGTGTACTACACAGTATCACCCAAGATATCTTTATGGGTGGCTACAATACTCAGGTGTTTTGAACCTAACACTGAGCGATATCTGAGGTTGTGCATTGTAAACTTTATTCATTCAATCCCATATCTAGTTATAACATTCATTTGATGCATGCATGTGGAATACCATATATACTTAGTGATTCATTTATCTAACACTCATTAACTAATTAGACATAAAGATGCATTCATTCATTCACATAACACAATATTACCCTGGTTCAACCTCTCTTGGGCTATGTCCACAAATATTTGACTCTCGAGCTTTATTATAGGTTAGAAATATATCACGTCATGTGTGGTTACAATCTTAGTTATTCCTCTCTTCCATAGGTTCCTCGTTCCCTGTGAGGATGACTAGATCACACTAGGCTCCCCAGTCTGCGATATAACTCTCAGGATCGAATCGCTCACTCCTTCTCTAGATCACCATATTAATGACTCAAATAGTTCTTACAATGCTTTTTCCTCTCTCTTGGGACTCCCTCCCCCCTCCGTATATCCTCTCTATCTCCTCTACTCACTATGATCCTTTACATTGCCTAAGTACTACTTATTTATATGCTCGGCTCATTGACCATTACAATGCATTACAAAAACACTAATCCTAGCATCATTAGGTCTTCCTTGCATGTGTGCTTCACCTACTTCTCTTACACATGCTACTTTTCCTTCCAAATGTCTTCTGCATGATTTTCCTCCAAAAATATAATCTTCCTGTAACACCCTTGTTTCTCCCAAATTGTAATTAATCATTAATTAGGATTACCTTATTGTGGCATGGGAACAATGTAAATGTATTATTGGTTAATTTCCAAATAACTCATTGTGGGGGTGAAGCCTTGAAAGTACTAGCCATCATATCAGTAGAGGAAAGAATGAGAAAACTATAGAGAGGGTTCAATATGAAAATTGACACTAAATTTTCCCTTTGATGAGGATAATAAACCTCCTTCATTTCCCAGGTAGGAATTAGTTAATGAATAAAAGACTGGTGGTTGAACCATCAACCACCCCATGAATGGAAGCATGGTCTAGATGGAGAATGTCATCCCGAAGTACCACAGGGTAATGTAGACCTAGACGAACCCAATTTTCCTTCTGACAGAAGGAACAGGACTTGTGGAGAACCTTCTTAAAGGGGAGAGAAGACAAACATAAGAGGACACACAGGAATAGAAGAGTGGGGGAACACGCATACCATTCCAGGAGAGAATGAGTCGAAGGCCATGAGATTGATGCTGAGGAAGCATCTGATAAACCTCATTGAGGCTCTAACATAGAGAGAAATATATAAGTATGTAGAGAATAGGACCTGAGCAGAAGGATGAGAGCTTTATATTGAAGAAGCACCTGATAAACCTCATGGAAGATGTGAAAGAGAAGGGATCTGTGAGAATTGACATATATTCCCTAATCGTAAGATGGCTTGGAATGGGGGTGGCTAGAGCACTAAGGATGAATTCCTCTGAGCCTATGGTTGGGTGGAAAGGTGAACAATGATAGTCAGTTAGTTGGTTGCAACCGGCAATAGATAAGTATTCTCATATCCTGTGTAATTGAACTATAACTGTAGATTAAAGTTGGATATACTATGAATGTTTTAGGGATGTGCATATTTGCTTAGTGGTTATAATGTATCCCTTTAATTCATCATGACTATGTATTTAAGCAAGTAAGGAATTATCTGGCTTATAAACGTAAATGCTTGAGCCCTGTGGTGGCTCAAGTTAAAATAAATGAACTGTGAGTTCGTCGACCTTGGGCATAGTTTCACGTGTGCATGTCAACACTCCCAATCATTATCTATCCCTTGGAGGAAGGATATTGTTAAGCTGAGGAGAGGTAGTGCATGTATGCACCGAATCACTGCAAGGTGGGAAGATATAGAGAGCCTCTTGAGTGATAGAGTTGATGAATGAGCACAAGGGGTGCGTGAAAAAAATCCTCAAGTGTTAAGTTCAATAGAAATAGTGCAAAGTGCCTAAGTATTTTAGAGTTGATGAAGCTCAGAAAGGATAGCGATATTCAAGTCATGAAAGGGAAGATCCTTTCATTTGGAATACGAATGGCTGATATTAGTTTGGGAGGATCCAAAGCTATTCATGATCGTCATATCTAGAGAAGGAACATAGATGTTAATCCTTGAAGCCCTTCGCACTTCACAGGTATGATGAATTGGGCATATTCATCGTATAGGAGGTGAATCCCCCAAATTCCCGAAGTCCCGAAGTTAATCTAGGCCATAGATCTAAGGATTCCTAGGAAATATCCTCACCATTGGATCTACGATGTATTTAGTCTGATGTTGACCACTTCAGGAGGATAGGGGTGTTGTAACATCAAAAACCCCGAAGGCCAAACTAGCGAAGTAATGTGGACCATGGATCTATGGATTCTTTGGGACCCTTCTTGACGTTTCGATCATGGGGACATGTGTATCATGTCGAGAGAACATGGGGTCCAAGTGTCAAGTGAAAACGTTTCTAGGTATGACGACCTCATGTCAAAGTAAGGGGACATTGGTGACTTGCGACAGGTGCCACGTATTCTTATTAGAGTGTTTTTGGATGACAGATGTCCCACTAGGAATGGCCTAACAATGGGACCCAAGGGACCCTCGAGCAGAAGTTACAAGTCGTAGATATCTGGGGTTTTGTGGATACCCTCAGACCATCAGATCTAGGCTATGGTCAACCCAACACTGACTGATTCTAGGAAAAAAGAGAATATTGAATCACAAAACTCCCTAAGATCCTTCATTTCAAAGGATAACCACTTCGGAGAAAGTGGGGTCGTGTGGATGGAGAATTCCCGAGGGACAAAGTGTCAAAGTCAATCATGAACATTGATAGAGGAGGATGCGTGTCAGGAGATATAACACTCTTGAAGGATTGCACTTTAGAAGTTTGCATTTGTGAGTACTTTGGAATTCACTGAAGCACAGAGTTCTGAAGTAAATCAGAACCATTGATGTTCTATGGACGTGTGGCGTAAAATCACGCAGTCCAGAGACTTGAAACTCTGAGAGAATCGAGGGGAGGTGTTTTGGAATTTATCGAAGCTCAGAGGCTCGAAGTAATCATGGGTAATTGACATTGAAAGAGAAAGGGGACCGTTGATCCCGATAGCATACCTGGAGTTCACTGAATTGACAGTTTGGGATATTTGTGGTGTCCCCGCTCGCCTCTGAGTTAGCCACGGACCAAGCCTAGTTGTTGGATTGGTTGGAGGATGGATCTCCACCATAGATTTAGGAATGTTGGAAGCTCTAGGATGATGAGGAACTTGAGATGAAGCATATTGAGTTAGATCCACATGGAAGCCACATGGCCCCAACCAATGAACACCCGAGGAACTTGGTAGAGGCATATCTGGCAGTTCTGGTCTCGGTTGTGAGCATGGAGACCGTGGTTGGAAAGCTATGAATGAGAAGAATGTGAGAGAGACCCCGAATGGAGGATTTGAGACAGTTAAGGAAAATAAAATTATGATTCCCCACCCCTTAAAAGAGAGCTTAGGGTTTGGGTGTGTTACAAATTGGTATTAGAGCACGACAAGAACACTTGACCTTCTTGGACTCATGCACGAGTCGTATGAAAATGTTTCTGGAGAACTCTAAGGGGTAATACCCTATCTTACTGCACTCCTAAGAGGATTAGAAAATTTCTACTGAAGAGAGGAACGATATCCTTTACTATTGATATATGTTTTGTAAAGTGGAACTGTGTGTTGCCAATGTTCCCGAATAAAGAAGTTGACTTCACTATGCAATTGTACGTGTTTTTGTACAGTCATAAGATTTGGTTACCAAGGCATAGATGATCCTGTGAAGAACATTATTGCCAAACATAAGTCATCTGCATAAGTTCCTTGAATAGGAGGATGCAATTTAAAATATAGTTGGGATTTTACCCAATGATATTGAATCATGCTAGTATGTGACAAAGGGATCCTAGCATTTCTTGGGAAATGATAGCCGATCCTATAGGAATAAGATTATGTTGAAGAACACTAATATTTAAACTAAAATAGAAATGTGAATGGATGGAGAGGATCCGTAGTAGTAATGATTACTGATTTAATGAAGGGTTAAACCTAGTATAGGTGTATAACCTCACACGATCAGAGGAATGAGTCTGGTGACCATTCCCTGAAAAGGGAGAGCATGTGCATCTCTCAGGTTTCAAGTGGGTTGGGAAACAAATTTTGTTTCTAGGTACATGAATTGTTGGAAATGGTTTTTCTAATCAAGTTGATTAACAAAGCTTTAGAATTATAGAGTTGTTGCATGAGAAATCACAACAACCTCCCTTTCTTGTTGGATAGAAAACTAATCTACCAGATTTCTTGTGGGAGGAGGAGAATGACCTCTATCCTTGACTATGATGAACATATGGAAGACTTCTAGATGTAATGGTCAAGACTGATCTTGACCTAAAGATACTCTGGATTTCTGAACTAGGATACTTAGTAAGTAGTCCAAATGGTATTATGCATTATTGTTAAAATTAATATAAAATGGTTGACTAAATGTTGATACTAAAGGTAATAAAGGAAGTGTTGGGGCACTTCTAGAATCCCAATGGGTGAGATTGACATCCAGTGGTTGATGGTAGCCATATAGATATAATTGGAAGCTAGTTTGACTAATTCTATTACCTTGGGTATGGTTATAATTTCCTGGATCATATTTATAAGTTGGGTAATGTTTCAGGGAGGTTGAGGAAAGAGTGTCTTCTTGCTAGCTGTTATCATATAAAAAAGGGAACATAGTTATGACTATGTATGATTCAACTTCCATGTGGATGTCGTGTGAATGACTGCAAGCTCTCAACTAAGACGGAAAATCAGTGTTGACTGTTCCTATGAGGATTTTCATAAGGATGGCAGAAATATCCTTGAAGGAGGATCTGGAAGTCTAAGATGCCCATGTGCATGCATGACATGGAAAGGGTGCAAGAAATGAGCTTGCATGATGAATGTTTGGTTAGGTTGTGTGTGTTTATGCTTTTTTGAATGGATTTTATGCATTGTGAAGCTTCTTGATATGAAGCATGATAGTAATACAAGTTAGGTATGAATTATATTAAATGATAAAGTGATGCACATGTATCATGTAAGGATATATGTATACTAAAGTCACAATATGGCTACCTTGATGAGTGATATGTAAGGCAATAATTGCACTTGCCAAGATTAAGTGAAAACCATGGATGCATGGTTGACTCCATTTTTAAAGAGTCATGGAAGTTTTGTTTTGAATGATAACTTAAGGGGGAATGTGCTCCATTCCCTCAAGAAAGATGAGTATAAATAAATGAAAGAGTAAATGAGAAAGGATGGTCTATTGTCAGGATAAGAGGAAAATGATTATGCCTTGAGGATCACATGAGAATGATTTTGAACAATCACTAGTTGACTAATTTTGGAATAGAGATATATGTGGGCTATGAAATATACCCATGGAAGCTACAGAAAAACTATTGATTATGCATATGGTTAAGTACATCATGGATGTAAGTTAACAAAACTAGAATATGTATGGACACATAATTTGGTTGCATGACAAAGATGAATGTTTATATCCCTATGGAATATTTGGTAAACAACTAAAGCTAACTCAAGGTTGAGGCCATCACATATAGTGATGGACATGCAATAAAGGAGTTGCATGATGATGGATTTCCTCGTGAGAGAACTATGTGAAAAAATTGTCTAGAGGACATAATTCCAACCTTAATAACTGCTGAGAACTAAGCAGTGAGCTATAAGATTATATATATAAATATAAGAATCCTGGATTTATTTTTGAAAGTATCATGTAATGAATAGAAGACTAATAAATGAATACGTTTTATTGAATAGGCTTGGTTGAATCCATGTTAATAAAAGGAAGTTGTATTCCTTGGATACCCAAGTAGAGTATAATGCAGGAAGAAAAACCTGATGAAATCAGGATGCTCAAGAACCTGACAGAGGAGATGAATGTGAGCTTCTCATAGGAGGGAAGACATATCGAAGTCGTCAAATTGACTTCACTAATCCACTAAAGTTAATGGATCAAACACCATTCCTTCGATTATATTGACGACCGGGGATCATTGCGAAGAATGAAGGTGAAATTTATAGACGTGCTAGTTCATGGCCCGCAATCAACCCGCACCGTTGATCTCGTCGGGGTGGATAATAAATGACCAAAATTAGAAGAGTCAGGCGAACACTTTTCAGACTGCAGAGATTGAACTCTTAGATAGAGAGTGAGCATATTGGGATTTCACAATCGCTGTGAACCATCAATTTTTGAATGATCAGTGGGAAAACCTGCAAGGAACCCACATGTTAATGTCGCATAAAACTCATACTGTGATTGGGTTCTGTGGTTGAATTTAGCACATTGAAGCTTTATATCAACATAAATTCTCGATCAAACACATCTGTGTTGGAATTATTATTATCTAGAAATTGTGTGGTTTAAATCGATCGATGGCTAAGATCGATGACCTACGATCATTACAGATATTGCATATGCACATGAGTTAACATCAAGACCTGCACCCATAATTTAAATTCAATATTGAGTTTTTTTGAGTTTGGGATCTGACTGTAGATCGGACAACCCATATTCATTGCGGGGATTGGAAGGAGAATTAAACCATGAGCTGGTTGAGGTTCTGCAATCCCTTGTAATCGTTAGATCTGGGGGAAGAAGGATCTAAACCATCGATTTGCAGGCAAGGGGGTTATCCAGGATCATAGCGCTTGGACATGGGAGTTGAAAAGATAGCGCTGAAACAAATAGAGATGAGGTCACAACTCTCAGTCACATGGAGAGAAAATGGAGTTCCTCTGAGCCAATCAAGGAAGACAGAGTTTAACACTTCGTGTTATACTTTTGTCACGAGGAATGGTTCTATGGGAATGAAGGTGCTCATGGTTAGCACATTGCATGGAATTGCTTCATGGAAATGAATGTTTGCATAAAGGAAAAAAAATGGATTTTCCATTGAGGAAGGAGGACCTTCCAATATTTATACTTACATTGTATAGGTTTTAGATAAAATCAAATTTTGGTGGCCATGATTGTTGGCACGCTGGTTACTAATGAAGGAAGAAGGCTTGGGCTCATTCAAGAGAGATTGTGCTGATTTGGAATCGTGATTATCCTGTAGCAGGAAGCATAGTCCTGCTGTAAGAGTGAAAAAGGAGGAATAAGACATATGGTGAAGAGGTTGGTTAAAATCCAACACACCATAGTAGGGTGCTTGTCACCAAGTGTGGCAGCTTGAAGATCAATGTGAGGGTGTATTGGGCATGAATGTGGCCATGAACATTGGCACATTGGTTAAAGTAATTTAATATTTCAATTGCACTTGGAAAATTTAGTATGTTGACAGGATGCTTACATAATAATCATATTTCCTTTTTTCTTTATATACCCTGAATATATGTAAATGAATTGGATTATTAGTATGCATCATATGAAAATGTAGTGTGCATGAAAACTAACAATTTGTTTGGCTGAGGAAAGTTAACTTGTAGGAAGAAAGAGTCTTGGATATGGAAATTATGTAAGCCCATAAGGAAAACTGATTGTCTGCTGAGATAAATTGCTATGGGGAGGAAAGTACCATGCTTGTGAATCTGGTTCCATGCGGAACATATTTGAAAATAAATGAAGAAATTGGAAAAATCTGTGGGTGACAGATTTGCAATAAAATTTTGAAATTTAGAATTGTGATGATGTCTCAAGAATTATGTATACCTGTGATATAGGTGAGAAGAAAAGATTTGTCCAAAAAGGATGGATGAAGGCTATCCAGCTGAAAATCACGAAGTAGGCCACTGTTGAGCCATGAGAACCCCGTGGTAAGCCATGATCACCTGGAATATGTTGTGTTGAGGTAACATAAGCTGGAGGGAAGCCTCGGTAGAGAAAGTATGAGGGACTCATTGACTGTAAGGCTCGATAAAGTCTCTGGGATTCTTTTTGTGCGACAAAACATTGACAAGGAAAGATGGATCACCCGAGGAACTGTATAATAGAGAAGGGGATGCATGAGCCTAGGCCTAGAGGGTGATTAACCGCAAGGAATAGGAGACTCTGATAGTTCTTGTAAACTATTGATTGGGATCATGCACACAATGGGTATGTCAAGGAAAAATAATGAGCCTGGATAACAAGACAACCTTGTGGATACAAATCCAAAAATTGCACAAATAAGTATTGTGCTAGATTATGAAATTTTATTAGAAATTTTATGCAATAGTAAAATGTTTTCGCATGAGACTATGATTAATGTGCTTGTTGTCCAAGAATTATTGAAGGCGGGTGATGAAGATTAAGAGTCTGAAAAAAGACCTAACCAAGGACAAAGGTCAAGAATTCTGAAGTGGCTGAATGAGAAAGGCATGACAAGTGTTTCTGAGAAACAACATCGAGGACATTATTTCTCTTAAGGGGGGGGGAATTGTAACAACCCTGTTTCCCCCAACTTGTAATTAATCATTAATTAGGATTACCATGTTGTGTCATGGGAATAGTGTAAATGTATTATTGTTTAATTTCCAAATAACTAACTGTGGGGGCGAAGCCTTGAAAGTACTATCCATGATATCACTAGAGGTAAGAATGGGAAAAATATACAGAGGGTTTAGTATGACAAATGACCCCAATTTTCCCCTTTGATGAGGATAATAAACCTCCTCCAGTTCCCAAAGAGGAATCATTTAATGAAGAAAATACCTGTGGTTGAACCATCAACCACTCCATGAATGGAATCTTGGTCTAGCTAATGAATGCCAACCCAAAGTACCACAGGGCCCTGTACACCTAGACTAACCCGATTTTCCTTCTGACAGAAGGAACAAGAAATGTGGAGAACCTTCATAAAGGGGAGATAAGACAAACAAAAGAGGACACATGGGAAGAGAAGAGTGGGAGAATGCATAGAGCTTTCCAAGAGAGAATGAGTCGAAGGCCACAATATTGATTCTAAGGAAGCATATGATAAACCTCGTCGAGGCCATGCATAGAGAGAAATATCTGAGAGTATGCATAGAATGGGACTTGAGAAGAAGGCCATGATCTTGATGTCGTGGAAGCACTTGATAAACCTCGAGGAAGATGTGAAAGAGAAAGGATCTGTGAGAATTGGCATAAATTCCCTAGTGATATCATGGCTTGGCATGGGGGTGTGCAGAGCAATAAGAATGAATGCCTCTAAGCCTATGATTGGGTGGAAAGGAGAACACCCACAGTCAGTTAATTGTCTGCAACCTATAATAGATAAGTATTCTCATATCATGTGTAATTGAACTGTAACTATAGATTAAAGTTGGATATCCTATAAATGTTTGAGGGATGTACATGTTTTCTTAATGGTTATACTGTATCCCTTTAATTCTGCCTGATTGGGTGTTCAGGAAAGTAAGGAATTATCTAGCTTGTACATGAAAATGCTTGAGCCTTGTGCTGGCTCAAGTTAAAATAAATGAACTATGAGTTCGTCGACCCTGGGAATAGTTTCACGTGTGCATGTCAAAACTCCCAGTCATTCTGAGTCTCTTGGAGGACAAAGTCTATTAATCTCAGGAGAGGTAGTGCATGTATGCATAGAGTCTCTGTGAGGCAAGCAGAGACTGAGAGCCTCTTGAGTTTTAGAGTTGATGAATGAGCACAAGGGGTGCATTAAAGTATTCCTCTAAGATTTAATTTAGGAGAAATAGCGCAAAGTGACTAAGTATTTTAGAGCTGATGAAGCTCAAGAAGGAGAATGAGATTCAAGTCTCTAAAGGGAAGATCCTTTCATTTGGAAGACGAATGGATGAGATTAGTTCAGGAGGGGACGAAGCTCTTCATGATTGTCATATATGGAGAAGGAACATAGATATTAATCCTTCAAGCCCTTCAGACTTCATAGGTCAAGCAAATTGGGAATATTCGTCATACAGGAGGTGAATCCCCCAAAGTCCCAAAGTTAATATAGGCCATAGATATGAGGATTCCTGGGAACTATCCTGACTGTCGGATCTATGATGTAGTCAGCCCGACATTAACCTCTTTGGGAGGACAGGGGTGTTTTAATGTCAAAACCCCCGAAGGTCGGAGTCACGAGGTAATGTGGACTGTGGATCTATGGATTCTTTGGGGGCCTTTTTGACCATTCGATCATGGGGACACATGTATCATGTCAAGAGAACATGGGGGTCCATGTGTCGAATGACGATGTTACCAGGTATGGCGACCTCATGTCAAGGTAAGGGGACATCGATGACTTGAGGAAGGTGCCACGTATTCTTATCAGAGTGTTTTGGGATAATAGATGTCCCTCTAGGAATGGCCTAACAATTAGACCCAAGGGACCCTCGAGTGCGAGTTACAAGCCATAGATATTTGGGGTTATGTGGATACCCTTAGATTGTTAGATATAGGCTATGGTTACATGGATAACCTCAAACTAACTATGGGAGAAAAGAGAATCTTGCATTGCAAAAATCCCGAAGATCTAGGAGGCAAAGAAGATTGGAGTCGTCCATCAGTAGAGGGCAGGTGTCAACAGATCCTTCATCTCGGAGGATAACCACTTCAAAGAAAGTGGCTTCGCGTGGATGGATAATTCCTGAAGGCTAAAGCACCGAAGTCAATCGTGACCATTGATATTGGGGGATGCGTGTCAGGAGATCTAACACTTCAGAAGGATTTCACTTTAAAGGTTTGTGTTTGTGAGTACTTTGGAATTCGTCGAAGCGTCGAGTTCTGAAGTAAATCAGAACCGTTGATGTTCTATGGACACATGGTGTAAGATCACGCAGTCTGGAAGACTTGAGGGGAGGTGTTGTGGAATTATTCAAATACTGTAGGCTTGAAGTAATCGTGGCTCATTAATATTGAAAGAGAACGAGGATCGTCAATCCCCATAGGATACTCGAAGTTCACTGAATCAACAGTTTGAGAGATTTGTGGTGTCATAAGTTGAAAAATTCTAGAGCCCGAAGCTCCTGAAGCACCAAAATTGGCACCTGTTGTCTTGGCATCTGGTCATAGCCCGCGGTCATATGCAATTGTAGACGAAGGGAAGGGGCTAGGACTGGAATTCAAATCTGAAGGTCAAACATAGAATTCCCCGCTAGCCTGTAAGTTATCTAGGGACCAAGCCCAGTCGTTGGATTGGTTGGAGGATGGATCTCCGCCATAGATTTAGGAATGTTGAAATCTCTGGGATGCCGAAGAAATCAGGTTGAAGCATATTGAGTCAGATCCACATGGAAGCCACATTTCCTCGACCAATGAACACCTGAGGAACTTGGGAGAGGTATATATTCTAGTTCTGGGCTCAATTTTGAGCATGGATACCGTGGTTGGAAAGATTTGGATGAGAAAAATGTGATAGAGATCCCGAATGGAGGATTTGAGATAGTTAAGGAAAACTTAATTATGATGCCCCACCCCTTAAAAGAGCACTTAGGGGTCGGGTGTGTTACACTTCATAGCTAGGAATGCATCCAATAGGCTCCTAACACTGACATGTGGCTCATCTCAAGCCACCTAAATCTTGTGCACCTCTTCGATCTCTCTTGCGAGACTATGAAACTTCTATGTGAGTTCCTTTGCTTGTGTTTGAGTGTGCGCGGTATTCTCCCTAAGTGCATCTAATACATGTAACGCAATCTCATCGTTGATCATATCTACGCACTCTGCTTGAATTTGTGCCATGTTCTTATTTGTGTCGTCCACCTACGCAATGACCTATGTTTCCTACTCTTGGAGTGGTTCCATTTGATCTTGGCACTCATTCTTCTGTGTTTGTGCGACTATGAGTTCTGCCTGCATATTTTTCATATCCTATGCTCCTTTGACATTCTCCATGACCGGCATCATATTCTACCTTTGCTTGAGGTCCTAGATAGATTCACTTATCCTTTCTTCCTCCTAGTCCCACTGTTGGACCTGTTGATCCTCTTCCAACTTTTTCCATAACTGTGTTGCCTTCTTGAACAAGTTGGCGACCATGTGGACTTGTCACTCCATCTCCTTTATTTGTGTTGTTGCTTCCTTCTTCCTCTGCTCCTTCACCATTGGGGGAGTGGTAGGTATGATTTTATCCTGGAGGTGCTTGATCTCCTACCTATATTGATCAATTGTCTGCACAATCTGACAAATATTTTGCGTTGCTTTAACCTCTTCCATCTGCATTCTCTTTGGAATTGTCTCATAGGCTACGAACAAACCCTGCTCCAACCTATTTACATGGTCCTTCTCCTCTTTGGTTTCGATCTTGACCTACTCGAGTACCAATTCCAACTCATCTCGATTGTACATTGTCTGCTACAATTCAATTGTGTCTATGAGTGCACGTGACTATACCTCCCGCGAGACATTGACTTGTAGTTTTATACAAGGCCTTGGTTGGTATCTGCATCATTACCAACTATATTTGGGCCAAACCCTTCAAGAGTTTCTACCCCAAGATTTCATCCATGCCCAACATGTTGAGTGTGATTTGAAATGTTGAGCTTGTTATGCTTTCGTCTGGATCCTATCCTTCTCGCTCGATCCAACCTCGGCTCTTATCTGTGCTGCTGCAGAAACTGATTCTATTCCTCTGTTGGCCCTATGTGTTTCTTTGATTTGCTCAAGGATCAGGCTCATGTATGCTAGCTCATCCTGAATCCTATCCCTTTGGTGTTGAGCTTTGTCAAATTCCTTTGATGTACAATCCTGTACCATTTGGCTATGAGGTTCGCATTGTCCTCTATGATAGTGTATTCTAGTGGCGTTCTGTGCACCTTAGATTTATTGCATGTTGTTGGCACAGGGGTAGACCCAGGGTTCAATGCTACAGCAGCGCACCAACAAAACCCTAACTACTGACCCTTTCGGCAACACCTGTGAAGCAGATGAAGTCTCACCTGAGGTAGAGGCAGGGGTGGTTGTAGGACTTAAGTGTTTGTAAGCTTAGTTGGGACACATATCTATGATTGTACTACTTAATAAAACACTCAACACTATTAGTTCCTCAATATACAGTCAATAACCACTTCTCTTATAAGACAGATGTTCGCATCATTAACACTGATCTATTGTATTTAATAACTTATCATAAGTAAATAGGTCAGATCTAGCAGATCAAGCACTCAACAGATTCATATGGATCAAATCTAATAACCATGCATATCATAAGCACAAAGAAGAAGTAGCTCTATTTGAATATATCAAATCACTTAACAAATATCATGTGAACACATCAAGATAAAGCACAAAGAACATAACACATTGTCTATGTGGTTCACCCCCCTCTTGGAGCTATGTCCACCAACTCTTCTTCTCTATGTTCTTCAGTCGATCGGTTATAGGCACAGAGCCTCAAAACCCTTACTCCGCAAGGAAAAAAAGATATGCGCAGCTCGCTAGATCCTCCTTCCATGCGTTACAACACAAATCCTTCTGCAGTCTCTCCCAGGGACTTGCACTCAACTCTGCAAGTCTTACACCAAATGCACAAAGCCTTGATCACACATATCCAACTCTTGGCACTTAGCCTACATCACATAGATTACAATTTCAATACTTCTCCTTTATATGGCCTAGACATCTATATAAACCTACAAAATGGGCCAAAACATGGGTAAACCCATGGACTGACATCCCATTCCTATTAAATATTGCCAAAAACCCAAAAAGGGGCCCAAAAGGGGGTCGAGATTCCATGATATCTGCTTCGTCTTCCGCTCCTCCTTCAACAGGCTATCAAAGTTCCAAAATAGGTCAACATGACCAAGAAATTCCCAAAACTTGGTCAAGGGCCAACAGGCACCCAACACTCACTTGTGACTCATCCTGAGTCACTCTGGTATGACCAATTCTTCCTCGAACGCCTCAATCTTGGCTCGAGCTTCTTCGACTTGCTACTTTGTTGTGGCCTCTTGTTCAGTGAAATACTAGATCACTGTGTCATTCACTAGCCCTTCTAGTTGTTTTTCTTTTGTGACGATGAGCTGTTCTAGCTCTGCTCCTTGGCTCTCAACCTATGTATAATACATGCATGCCTTATATTGCATAGGTTGAAGCTGTTGAATGACTTCCATCACTTTTCTTTGAAGCATGTGGATCTGCTGCTGAGTTGTACGTTGTTCATGGGACCTCTTCATTCTTTCTACAACTGACAGGGCCTTTAGCTTCACCTGTAGTGTATCTATGTGCTACTTCCCTTCCTGGAGCTATGACTCTAGTGCCTGTAACTCCGAGTTCTTAGTGATTTTTTCATAGGTCTGAGTGCTGTGGTTATTCAACTTCTTGCACTCGAAGGCAAGATATTTTAATTTGTTGACCATGTTGTGGGAAGTTGCTTCCCTGAGGTCTCTTACATCTTGAGGGGTCTCGGGCACAGTGCGGAGCTCCAAATATACTATGCACTATTGGAGCTACTAGATTACTTCTTCGAGTTTTTCCACCTACTGTGGAACCTAATCTACAGTCTTTACTTCAATGACTGTCATAGAGCGAAGTGATCTGTGAACCAGTTCCTTTACTTCGAGTTTCCCTGTGAGAAACTGTTCCTTTTTTTTATGGAGATTGGATTTTTCTTCATCAAAATTCTCTTGCAAATCAAGCTTCTCCCATTATGAAACACTACATTGCTCCTCAAGTTCTCTCTATACTTGTGCTAGAGCCTGAGTGGCTTGTGTTTTCTCTTCCTGAGCTCATCTAAAGTGAGCTTCGATTGTATTAGTGATGTAGTGGAGTTGAGCTAGCTCATCTCCCAATTCTGGTGTTTTTGATGGTAGAGGCACAGTGTAAACTATGTGGTTGGGCTCTAGTGCCTACTTCACTCCTTGAAGTTCAAGTTTGACCCAATTGAATACCTCCTCCTACTTAGCTTCCTACTTCTCCACTATCTCCAGTGAAGCATCATTCAGTGTTGCAAAGATAAAGTCGAAGTTGTTTGAGGTGAGGGTGGTCTCAAATTTGGTCCTGGTTGCTTTTGATTTCTTCCTTGAGGAAGGTTTCAGAGGGGAAACCTTCCTTTTATTTGAGGGGTCCTCCTTGTCCCTAGATGGTGTAACCTCACCTTTATTTTTTTCCATTTCCATGCCATCTATCTCTCTTCCATAACCTCCTTGCTCAGGTGATATAGAAGCATTCTTCGCCAAGGTACTATTAACATCTTGAGCTTCTTCATTCTTCTTGGTCTTTCTCAGTCCAAGTGTATCATGCACTGCTTCTGGACTGTCAATATCAGATAGCTCCATGGGGTCTGCTAGGACGAGGACATCTATGGACCATTCCTTGGTGATTTCCTATAAATCATCCTCCATCAACTTGTAGTATGACTGCAACTGTTATTTATTCTCATCAGCGTGCGTTGTGATATAGATGAAATGGCAGTCCACACTAAATTTCGTCAACGGCCTAAACTTGTGGAGAGTGGTCGGGGTTATGGGAGGTTCAGACTATATAGTGGTCTTCAACTGGTTGTAATAGGTGTGGAAGATGACATTTGATTGCCACTTCTTGTCCATGTCACTAGACTACCCCAGCGTAATGAAATTCACGACTAGTGGTTCAAAGGGCTCGATGTCTGGGAAGGTCACACCTTCCGGCATCTCCCATGCAATAAAAGTGATCAAGATGAGAAACTAGCTAAAGTGGAACTCATATCCTTGGTCCTGTGCTTCCCTACAGTCCATTTCTAGCTGGTTTATGATGTACTTCAACGTGAGATCGGAAGAGCGGTAAGGGCTCGATGTCTGGGAAGGTCACACCTTCCGGCATCTCCCATGCAATAAAAGTGATCAAGATGAGAAACTAGCTAAAGTGGAACTCATATCCTTGGTCCTGTGCTTCCCTACAGTCCATTTCTAGCTGGTTTATGATGTACTTCAACCAACTCATTCGAAGTCCTTCTGCACACTTCCCTGCGAGGTCGACGATGAACCCCATGACTTAGGTGGGTCGATTCTTTCGCACCAACTTCCCTGCAATCAATTGGTAGAAGAGGCACACTGCACCACTCTAGATAGAAGCTACCTTGTAGCCTCACATGCCATTCTCGATGTGTTTGTAGGTTTCTTTAATATTCTACGCTAGGGCATGATCTGTGGTCTTTCTGTTGTATAAATCTTGTGGGTCAGGGCCTTGGATTCTTAGCCCTGTGATCTGTTTGATCAATGTCAGATCCACTGTGATATGATGATTCAACCATAAATATCTACCATGGTAGTAGAACAAAAACAACTTGATGCATGCGTTTACTTCTTGGTGCCTACCGAAGTGAGGAATCTTCATGAAATTGAGCAGTGTGGACTGCACAAGGTTCATGGTCCATGGCTGGGGAATGATATTTGAGTTCTTTCCCTTGATTCTTGTCAGATACATGTGCAGGGAAAGCATGTTGTATACTTTCCTATCACCGAGGTTGAAGTCACTAAACTTCAACACTGTGATCTTATCCTGTTCTGTGTGCACTGTGCGTATCCCTTTCGGGAGGTACGCAGTGACCAAAGTGTACTCAAATTCTCTGGTGAGGTGAGGGTAGTCTGCATTTTGGTCATAGAGGCTTTCGATTTCTTCTGGGAAGAAGGCTTAGGGGGGGAAACCTTCCTTTTCTTAGAGGGATCCTCCTCATCTCTAAGCAGTGTAACCTTTCCTTTCTTCTATTCAACTTTTGCGCCATCTATCTCTCGACCATCTCCTCATTGGTCAGGTGATATGAAAGTAGTCTTTGTTGAGGTATTTCTTACATCTTGGGCTTCTTCATTTTTCTTTGTCTTGCTGGATCCAGATGTATCATGCACTGCTTCTGGACTGTCAATGTCAGATATCTCTGCAGGTTTTGTTGGAATGAGGAGGTCCACTGACTAGTCTTTAGTAATCTCTTCTAAGTACTCCTCTATCAACTTGTAGTAAGATTGAATTTGATGCTTGTGCTAATCAGCGTGCGCTGTAATATATATGAAATGGCAGTCCATGTTGAATTTCATTAAAAGCCAAAACCTATGGAGAGTATTCGACATGATGCGAGGCTCGAACTGGATGGATGTCTTCAGCTAGTTGTAATATGTGTGGAATACAGAATTTGACTACCATTGCTTGTTCATGTCACTGGAATACCACAGTGTATTGAACTTCGCGGCTAGAGGTTCAAAGGGCTTGATGTCTGGGAAGGTTGCACCTTCCAACATCTTGCATGCGATGAAAGTGATCAGGATTAGAAGCCAGTTGAAGTGGAACTCGTATCCTTAATCTTGCACTTCCCTATAGTCTAGTTCCAACTGGTTCACAAGGTACTTTGCCCAATTCACTTGTAGGCCCTCTGCGCACTTTCTTGCGAGGTCGACTACAAAACTAGTCACTTGGGTGGGTCGGTTCTTGCGAACTAA
>CBVK0100976984.1:0-11797 GCA_900067695.1 Picea abies
TCTTCCGATCTCACATATCGTATTGGCTAGCCCAGATTTCATGAAAGACTTCATATTGTTCGCATTTGCCTCAGAGAATACCATTGTTGGCATACTGTTACAAAAGGACGATAAGAATTTTGAAAATACTATAACCTACTTGAGTAGGATGTTGAGAGATTACCCACTGAGGTATGACATTATGGAGAAACAAGCATATGCCTTAGTGAAATACCTCAAGGATTTTAGGACTTACATACTACATTCCCACGTTGTATCTTATGTACCCAACAACTCAATCAAATATATCCTGACTCATCCTGACCCTGAGGTAAGAAGAGGTAAGTAGATCGCAGTCATCCTGGAATACAACCTTGAAATCAAGCCCACAAAGTTGATTAAAGGTCAGGGCCTCGCAAAATTGATAGCGCAGTTGAGATGTCACGTTCTAGGAATAAACTTCATTGTTGATCTATCAGAAAATCCTCAAGAAAAAACAACCCTACAGGTGTCCCAGAAATTCATCAATTCACCTTGGTATATGGACGTCATTTATGTGTTGAAGAATCTGCAAGCTCCTCCAGGGTTAAGTAAGACCAAGGATAGGTTCTTAAATCTAAAGGCTACTAAGTTCTGCATCTTAGATAACTCTCTGTATTGGAAATATCCGGGATGGATATTGTTGAGTTGATTTCTAGAAGATGACGCAGAACGAGCTATCAAAGAATTCCACAAAGGCGAATGTGGAGGACATCACTACTGGAAAACTACCGTGCATAAATATTTAAGGTTAGTTTACTATTGGCCCAGCATCTTCGCAGATGTATACAAAGAAGTTTGTAGTTGCCATGAGTGTCAGATATTCTATAGAAGGAGAAAGTTGCAACCCCTGCCACTGAAACTGATCTTGGTTGAAGCGTCGTTCATGAAATGGGGCCTGGACTTTATAGGAGAGATTCATATTCCATCCTCAGTGTAGCACAGGTGGATACTTACATAAATGGATTACTTCAAAGAATGGATCGAAGCAGTTCTAATGAGGCAGGCTACTGATACTGTCATCATTCAGTTTCTGGAGACCAACATCTTGTCTAGGTTCGAGTGCGCTATCAATATCATCACGGATAACACAGCCGCATTTAATTCCAAGAAGATGGAAAAGTTTTGTAACGATTACAATATAACCCTAAGACATTATACGGCTTATTACCCAAAGGGTAACATATTAGCATAATCATCCAACAAAAGATTAACCATGATTATTAAAGGGCTTCTGCAAGACAACAATACAGCATGGCATAAGAAACTCATTTACGCGCTATGGGTTGACAGATTCACCACCAAAAATTCAATCTTGACATCTCCATTCCAAATAGTATATGGTGTAGATGTAATTTTCCCGACCTCACTAGGATTTTCCTTCCAGAAGTTACTACAGGAACAAGAGATCGAGCTAGACGACACTCAGAGAAAGATAAATCAGTTGATTTACACACAACATATGAGGGATAAAGTTTACAACTGATCATAAATTCACCAATACAGGATGAATAAAACTTTCGACAAATGCTCTAAATAGGAGGAATTCCAGGTGGATGATATGGTGCTAAAGTGGGACACGAGGATCGGAGACAAGGGAAAGCATGGAAAATTTGATTATATTTGGATGGGACCTTTCAGAATCAACATGTACCACGAGAACAATGCATATTTGCTAGAAGATATTAACAGAGAGTCCACTGACGGAGGGCTTGTAAATGGCAGGTTCCTCAAACATTGTCTGGTTCAGTAAGGTCTGTTTCATTTTTTCATGTCATTGTAAATAGTCGTTTCATTTTTTTTTCAAAGAAGGAATTTTGAGTCAATATGTCGGTAGAAAATTGAAGCCCAGAGTGAAGGCCCTAATTTTATGCTGACTCTGGTCAAAAATATGTTAAGAAGGTCTAGGTTTTGTTTTTATTTTTTGTTGTTTCAGAGTTTGGAAGTCAAATAAGGCCCAATGGTCAGGCACCTGGTATACTATTCTTTACCACCTCACTGGGATGATAGAATCCCCATTGGAGCCAGTTGTTAGCGACATCATTTTTCAATTAGATTCAGTCTTAGTCAAGTCATGGTCCGTGTTTCAAAGCATGTGAGGTTAGGTATCGAACAACGAATGGGTCGAAGTCAACAATTTTTCGGTTGGCCCTTGGAGTCGAGAAGGGATGTCAAAATCAAAACATGTGTAAGTGTTAAAGGTCTTTTCCCAAAGAATTGGGTCCTGTCATAAGAGAAGTTTTTACATGCCAAAGGTCGAGGAATGTTGTTAAATAGAAGTCATAGGAAGGATACCATTGAAAATGTCATTCTTCTTGCACCAAAGACTTTGAGAAATGGTGGACAACATCCAAACGAAAGAAAACCAACCGAAGAAGAAACTATCTCACATATTTCTAATCAAATTACTGATAGTTTAGGAGTTGAGGCAATTGGGCAAAAATTGGGATTCATTTCTGCTTACAGTCGGCATCCGTAGGGACCCTAAAGGAGATTCTTTTTCACCCATAGGAAAAGTAACATCCCACTGCATGGAGGTGGAAGTAGGAAGGGCTCTGGAGGAAGGAAAGACATTGGAAGGCCCATCTTCCCAACATCTGATACCCCAGAAGAGGGGCAGGCCAAGGAAGAACAAATATATCGGGGAGGACCAAGTCCCGAGTGAGCCACGTGCAAATTTGGCCGCCGAAGAGTTCCTCATGTGCGTCATTCGGCTGGAACGTATCGAAGGTCCAAGTCAAGAAACATTTGGCAGAGGGAGAAAGATAGACACTAAAGGAACATATATTCTTTAATTGTTGCAACAACTAAAGAAAGTGCAGCTCGCTATTGTTGAGCTATACCAGGAGAACACAGAGTTGAGACAATAGTTAGCAGTGAAGACCCTCGAGGCATCAACATCACAGAGATGAGAGGGAAACATGACTTGTCTCAACAAGAAGCTCAGGGAAGTGCAAGACATAATCATATAGCTGTGTGAAGCACGGAGGATGTCAAAAGAAAGAAATGCAAAGCACTTCAAGGAATGTGGACCGGTCCTGGAAAACAATTGCATGGCTCTGGCCAGCGTGCAGAAGAGGATGAAAGGTAACGTGGTTCTAAAAATACAAGTAATGAATATGAAAAGGTGCAACTAGTCTCTCAGGAGAACGCTTCGAATATCAAAACTACAAATGAGGCCATAAGCATAATTAATTGACTCCATTTTTGTCTTCTCAAACATGGTGCGGATTTCATCTCCCCGTGTCCTATTTTCCACCTAGAAGTAGGGAATCTGACATGTACCTATGTAGAAAGCATACGACGTGAAACTTTGGAGACCCATCAATTACAAATGACATGTGTGTGTTTGAAACACGACAGCTTGAAGAAAATCGTTGTCGTCTAGCTGGTGTTTTCAACTTGGAAACACCTGTGACAGTCCGCAGTTACTTGCCACATGCCTGCTCCAGCAAATGATCGTGCGACATAAATCAATACCATTACAATGGGTGGTAGGAGTCTGAAAGAGCACTTGATTGTCTAGATACCCTGTCAAAGGAGAAGCATCGACACAACACTCCCTAACAATGAAATCTTTCTAATGATTGAACTGTCATGGAAAAGACATTGGCGATTTTGCGATCGAGTACAGTTAATTTCTATTTTTAGTAAAGTTCCATACGAAGAGTCATCTAGAAGAGAATAGTCAGAGCCTAATTCCTAGGGATAGTATTTAGAGAGCGGGGTATCCCGAGCGGCACACCCTTGTCTATATATTTCTTCTTTTCAATGTAAGCCAGGTTGGTTGGAAAAACAATGTAGATAGTGACTATTGAATGTAGCTTTCGAACTCAATTGAAATTTAATGCAAAGGTCCTAAATATTTGACAAAAATATTATAATGGTAGAAGTTTGATGTATTTTACTCTCTCTTTGTGTACATTCTTTCCTCTGTTCTTTATATTCATATCTATATTTTTTCTAAATCATAACGTTATTTCGAATCTAGAATTCACTGCACGGTGCTCTAGATTCACGCCATTAGATGACTGTATTTATTCTAAGTGAACTCTGAATTCATCCCCAATAGTTCTCTGAGTTGCTTCATGTGTTTTTCTCTCACCACACACAATGATTTTTTAATGAAAGATTGTTTCCTACTTAGCCTTTATCCTCTCAAGTTCAGTCACTAAGTCATTTGTTTCTGTCATTTTCTTAAATTGACTCCATAGCCCAAGGTATCACTTTATTTCGCCAATAGAGCTAGTAATATTGTATGAAATTGTTAAATATATATGACAGTTTAAATCCATAACCTATGCAAAGACGAAGTCTCCGAGAGATCCCTCTCCAGGTCAGAAAGGCTAGTTTTCGACCTCAAAGTGGTTTGTAGGTTGCCTCTGTCATTCTTTTTCTCAGCCGAACAAATTTTACAAAGTGCTAACATGAACTACCCCTCCTCCGATGGTATTAACTTTGATAACATTCTCAATCATTTTGGGTATGAATTCTATGACTCTGATACACAGATTTGAGCAAAATGTATGTTTGAATTGCATTAATGGTGAAATGAGGCTTCTCCTGTGAATTGGATCACATACATAGACCATTGAGTATGTCAATTAGGGTAATTTAATGCCTACTTAATAAACCTAACACCCTCGTTGATGCATCAAGTTCTCCGGCAAGTTTGTAAAAGCACTCTTCTCTCCATTATCAAGCTCAAAAAATTTTGTAACCATCATTTCAAATCACTATTTCATTGTATTATTTCATTTATTCAATGGATTTATGTATTTCCATGATAATTGCATGGTACAGAGGATATATAATGGTGAGTTTAAATTCTCTAAAATCCAGGTACCTCGTAGCTTCCATTCTAGCTTCCACACTTGAAACTCCTTCTAACCCAGGAGAGATCTTAGTGACAGACACCAATCATCACATCGGAGAAGATAGTTTCCCTAGGTATGATGAAATATATAAAATATTCAAAGTTGGAGACTTCCCCTTGCAGGATGTAGACTTTGAAGTTTATCATAATATAAAATAGCATGGTATTCACCTTGTTTCCACTTGACTAGTTCTATTTATGTACAAAGATGCAACCCAATGGTGTTTCAAAGTGTTCAACCAAAGACTACTACAATTGTAAATAAATCAGGAAGGAAAATAACTTCTCTAAAGCCTAAAGATGTTGGCATTGGATATCACCTACCTAAGCCTATGTGTCTCTCAATGAGACATTTTTAAAGGGGTTCACTAGAAATAATAAAGACCCAACCCGATTAATGGAATATTGTTGGGTGACATGATGTTAAATCAAGGGAAAATTTTATTCTATACACACGAGTTCAAGACTCCATACAAGTTGTTGATTTCTATGTTGAGAAGGCTATATGGAGAGGAGAAGAGAACACATTTACAAATATAATGGATACCTATGGCATACTCAATTGTGAAAACATAAAAAGTCTTCAATTGGGATGAGATATTGACTTTTAATATTTTCCTTAACATGAAGAACATCCCAGGTATGAAGAAACTATGTTTCTCTATGCATACATATATGATTGATGCCATCTATTCTTACATACAATTTCATGCTCTCGGGTGGAATTGGGACCAAGATCAACCTCCTATACATATATATTGTTCTGATCTCTAGAACATAAATTACAAAAAATACCTCTATAATATTTTTGACTATTTCCTTGCTTTTATCTATCCTATCATTTTTGGATTCCCACAATAAAAAATATCAAAGCAAGTCATTTATGGAATGAAGGTTATATCATATTGGTATTTAGAAAGGTATTACACTTACATCAAAGTGTATGGAAGTAATAGGGCCCCACATATATTTCCTTGTATTGTCCCATACCATCTATTGATGAGATATATTTCCTACCGAAGCATGGGAAAATGGGTAAGTTCCCTCCTTTTGAGCAGTAGTGAGAAACTTTGGCCCTCGTTTCCTATGCATATAGGAAACTACATTTTAGAAAATGGCCCACATGCTAGAAAAGAAGAAGAGACCTTATAGGAGATATGGTTATGCATATGAGAGGCAAGAGGACACGATCCACATGAGTTGGAAGTAATTCATGTTAGATTTGTGGCTCTCACCCATTCCATTATACATGTTGATTTTGATGAAGAGGTGTTCAAATAAATTCTCTTTTATGAATAGGTTTTACAAATGCTTCTTAGTGATCTTGCTAGACAAGAGATGAAATTATAACAAGAAGAAAAGAAGAGGATCTTACAGAAGCAATTTCAAATTCTCTTGGATGAAGACAAGAAGAAATTGGAAACTGAGGAATAAAAAAAAGTAAAGAAAGCAGATGAATTGGAATGAAAAAAGATAAAATAGAATGAGGAATATCAAAAAAGGAAAGAAGAAAAGGGGAAACAAAAACTTGATCCCAAGAAAACCTTGAAAGCAGGTGAGAAGAAGAAAAATGAAGAATCAATAAGAAATCTTGTCGAGGAAGGAAGAAAAAAAGAAGAAGACAAAGTGAGGGCCTGATAGAATTCTCTTCAATAGAAGAAGTTGAGGAAGAATCTAAGAAGTTGGCAAATTAAGTAGAGGCTCGGAGAAGGGGAAAAGAAATATTGGCAGCTGAGGATGAAGCAAAGAAGAAATTTGATGAATAGGCATAATGGAAAAAATAGAAAAAATTGAATGAGACTCATACCAACCCTTCAACTCAAAATATGCATGTAATGTGCATTCCACCACAAGAGTATCCCCCTATCATGTTCAAACTAGGTAATTCAACATTTTCTATAGAAGTATTAAATTTCGATGGTGTTGTTGTAGCGATAGGGGATTATTACTACAACAATAAAACTAGAAGCATTAAGAAAAGGTTAAATAAAAGGAAGAAAGGAGAATAAACCAACACCCTATCATCCATAGGGAGAGTTATTGAATGGAAGGGATGACCTTATCTAGAAGACAATGGTATACAAGAAGTCATTTATCTTCATGCATTCCAAGGAGAAAATGCATCGACTATTTTTTATGTTACCACAACATTATGCAATGAAAAAAATAAAATTGTTGAGCTAGAAAGGGAGTTGAACATACACAAGGCCAATGTATCCAAAGAGATCCTCAAATAAAGTAGAGAGAAATATGAACTTCATAAGGAAGATATTGAAATAGTCATGCAAGCTACAAGAGATGAACTCACCTCAAAGTTTGAAACGGAAGTTAGAACCACTGAAAATATTCACACAGAAGAACTAAATATTGCTCTGCAAATCGAGACAAGAGAATTAAATGTAGGATTTGAGAATAAAGTACATTTAGAACAAGAACTGCATAATAAAGAGTTGGATTCTATAAAACAAAAGATGTTTGAAGAAATGAAATAGATCAAAACTAAGCATGCTCAATACCTCAAAGAAATTAGAGAGAAATATGAACTTCATAAGGAAGATATTGAAAGGGTCGTGCAAGATAAATTGTTGAACTCACCTCAGAGTTTGAAAGGGCATCCAGGACCACTGAAATGCTTCACACAAAAGAAATAAATAGGGCTCTGCAAACCAAAATAAATTAATTAAATGCATAATTTGAGAAGAAATTACAGTTAGAACAAGAACTACAGAATAAATTGCTAGATTCTATAAAACAAAATATCTCTAAAGGAATGGAACATATCAAAACTAAACATGCTCAAGAGGTATCCAATCTACAAATAGAACAAGTTGAATCCCAAAATTTTGTTGAGTAACTAGACCTCCAAATCCTAGGATTGGAACAGAAAAAGGAAAGGCTCAAGGAAGATTTAGAAGAAAACAAAACAACAACTCTTACTTTGGAAGTTATAAAAGTAAAAGTAGTGGAGCTTAATGAAAGACCGGAATTTGAACAAAAGGAGTGTCTATGCCTTCTTAATGATATGCAGAAAGTCAAGTATGATCAATTAAGGTTTATCAAACAAACATATGATATCATAGATCAATATCAAAAGGAAAGTGATGTATTTGATAAAGTCATCGATTGGCAATAAGTGTACAAGGATCCCCCTAACACATTTCCATTAAATTCCAGGAAAGAAAATCTAAAGGACCAATTTTTATTTGATACATGGAAACCTTTTGTTGTGTTGGTTTTGTCACTTAGGTGAACAAAAACACAACACTTTCATGTTTAGTTAAGCCTTCTAAACAAGACATAAGTTTGTGACTTTATTAGATAAACCAAATACACATGAAAACAAAGAAATAAAACTAAAAAAAACTAAGAAATAAATGTTAGAGAATCTTGAAGAACTTAGAACAATAAAAGAAAAGAAACAACCAATATATAGCTACTAATGGATCAATATATTGATAGGCTAAACACTGTAGATAAAGGTAGGGAATTATGAGTCCCCTCTTCCTCCTTGTGAGGGCTCTTGAGTTCCCTAAATGAGAGCTCTTCTCTTCATACAATGGAAGAAATGATAATGGTGTAGAAATACAATGCCTATTCCCTCAAGAGGTGAGTGGAATGGCCTATTGCAATGGTGCTTGAAGGCTTCAAAGAGAAAAGAGGATTCTCAAAGAATAATTCTTGCAACATAACAATACCTTGAAGATCTTGTTTTCTTAGCACACCCATGGCACATATTTATAGAATCCATTCATGGAAAAATGTAATTGGTTCATAGTGTTAACAAGGGGCCTTTTAGGGCACTCTCTAGCCTTTCACCAACCTCCAAGCTAGATTTATCTCAGATATGAGTGTCAAAACGTGTTGGGGATCGAACTAGAAGTGGTTGAGGGGCTGACAAGATTCATAAATGCATCGTTCAATGAAGTGTGTGTCTTTTTCATAGACAGTTGTGCATTTTGCGCGCTGAGGGTTGTATTAGCCCACGCATGTTGCACACTGTGCATGAACCTCCTTTGGTGAATTTGCGCACTTTTATTTTTTGAACCAAGTATACGTTTTTTTCCTTTTGATGGATTTTGGTTTTGTAGGTGGATTGATTGTTGTTGGCATTGATTTTTTTCTTCAACCATTTTATGCAATGTTGTGGACGATTTTTCAGTGATAACAGATGACCCCTGATGTGTGAGGTTAGGAGAATATGTATAGCTGAAATACATCAATGTTTCTTTTACTGAGAGTGCCATTGTAAGGAAGAGAGAAGAGAGGAACTGCAAAAGAGATCTTCTAGAGGGAGAGGGAAAATTGTGGGACCCAAACCTTTCTCTAGGGAGAAAAAATCAAATCTGTGTACAAACGAGGTGGGCATGCCCCATGCTCGTGTCATGAAACCAAAATGTGATACTATAACTGAAGATGTATGTTGATGTAGATAATTGCAGTGCCCTCAGGGGTGCTTGATAATGACATATGACAGTTCTAAATAGTGAACGGACTCTGGAGTGAGTCAAGGACGACTATAAGAATTGTCGATGACTCGTAGGCATTGATGGCCTAACAAATTTAGAGGTCTTTGGTTGGTATGAAACAACTGCAATAGTCGCATAGTAAGACCCATCGTAACATGATATTTTACTGAAGTCGAATGTTATGGGGGTCAACGGAATCATAAAAAAATAATGATTCTTTTTGTGTCGATCAAGAATCCTCATTGAAAAGGTAATTAGAGTCAAGATATTATCGCCCTTATGGAAACTGTGTTGAAGTCGACATGAACAGAGACGCGACGCAAAGAATCAAAGGGATTTTGGAAATCCACTGAGTAGTAGATGATATCAGGTACTGACAGGTAACATGAATGAAGTCAAGATCTTGTGGGGGTATGCAATTGATTTACAGAGGGAATAATTACATGCCAGTGTCGAACATATACCTGAAGGGGCTATAAGATTTGTTGACCAAGTACCTGCACACATGAAAACCAAATACCCAACGTGAAAAATATCTAATGATAAAGAACATATAACAGTTATTTGATAAAACTAAAATTGAGCATGTGTACCTGAATGTGACGTGAGAAAAATTCTCCTCTAGGGCCAAGTGCAGATGAGAACCTGGGGAATGTGAATGTGTAGATGTTGGTATCAGGATCTTGTGGCTAAGAATGGATCGGAAAATGGAGGCTTTGGGCTCCTGTAACAGAGTGTGGAAATTGGGAAAAAGGGGATATATATGGATGGTGGGCCTACGGGCGATTGTTTATTTTTTATAAACACTTATTACCTTTGATGATATATATATATATGGATATATTTACGGTCATTCATGTCTCTCTATTTTATGTTTTATGATGTCTAATTTATGTTTTGACAAATGTATGGTGTTGTGTATATTATTTTTTGATAAATGCCAATCTAATACTAGGTTATCCATGTGATATACTATTTGATTAAGTGTTCTTGGAATACGTGTCAATGTGATGGAATCAAAGTTGTGAGATAGGATTCTAACTTGTAGGTATTTGCGAAAGAGGAAAGGATCGTGAACATGATATACATTGTTGATATGCAGGACGACAAGATGGGAATCTAATAGAACGCTAAGTTGATGAATGTGGCGGTGACTAGCCTCGGTGAGGAGACCAATGACAGCATCATATTCATCTTGGTTGTTGGTGGTCGAGCCCAAACGTATTCCACTAGAGTGGACCAGGACATGTGAGGGAGTATAGAGGGTCCAAGCAGCTAAAGCGAGATTATGGCTCCAGCGGATAGCATCGTCAATGAAACCAATGTGGTAGGTTGATGGATCATGCATATATCAATAACCTAGATGATAGAGAAAGCATGAGGAGTAGTGGTAGTAAAGAATACTAAAAACTCTACAAATTTGTACGAAGAGAAACATAAGGTAGGGGGGCTACTCTTAGGTGTAAAACTTCTTTAAGTAAAACCTGTTGATGGGTTCTTTCAGAGGGTATCCTCCTAGAGAGGCCAACATGTAGGTGCCTTTAGTGAGGCAATGTTGGACATGTTGGATTACTGAGAGGGGGGTTGAATTAGTAATAGAGAAATTCAATCCTTTTTAACCACAAAATGCAATTGTTATATCAATGTAGCATTATCATCCAATATTTGCAGAGTAAATAAACAATGAACAAATGAGAAATCATACATATACACAATACACCAGTGTTTTTACGTGGAAACCCAAAGAGGGAGAAAACCATGATTTTTTTTTTCTTATATGTCTTTAAGAATTATATTCATTGGAAGCACCAACTTCCTTTGTTTTCCAGTTGCAACTTGAAGGAGGCTTCAACCCCCTAGTTTATAAGGCTACAACCTGAGGGAACCTCCAAATCCCCAATTCTCTGGCTACATCCAGAAGGAGACTACAATCCCCTATGTTTTCCAGCTACAACTGGAAGGTGTCTACAACCACCTGTTCTTGCCTCGTCTGACAGCCCTAAAATAGAAGTAGAATGATGGAACTAATGTCACACTATCACTGTGATATATACTAATGTAAACCTGTACCAATCAACCTGTAATCAATTTGTAACAACCTATACCAATCAATATGTAATCCACATGTAAAAACCTATACCAATAACATGTGCCAACATGTACCATACATCAACCTATACCTCAACCCATACCATAAACAAATGCATCAACCATGCATGAAACCTATACAAATAACATGTCACAATAACCTGTCCAAACAACCTATAATCAACATGTACCATAAACAAGTGCATCAACCATGCACCAACCTATACCTCAACCTGTACCATCAACGAGTGCATCAACCATGCACCAAATATGTATCAATCATGCATTAACTACATATAAACTATGACTTATCAAGATGTATCAACATCATCAACTATACACCTCATGT
>CBVK0100976985.1:0-10402 GCA_900067695.1 Picea abies
CATCAACTACTTGTCTCAACCATGTACCCATCATGTACCTCAACCAAAATCCCTCATCAATTTCATCATTCAAATTTGATTTGTAACTCTATAATAGACCGGTGTATATGATCACATACCTACAAACCTTCCTTAACTTTAACAACAAGAGACTAGAATTTTCATCAAACTTTAATTTAGTCTCACATGACTAATTTTGGATTAGTCAACAACCCTAACATGAAATAATCATAACTATGTACCTGTAATGAATAAATATATGAAAATAGTACACGATTTTTTTTTAGTGTCTTCTATGCAATTCCTCTAGGTTTCACTACTTGGAACCTCTCAAAAAAGGAGTTATAGGAAAAATGGCATACCTTGTTGAATTTTGGCTTATTCTAGAGAGCGAACTTTTAGAGCATTCCCCACATAGAATATTTGTATTATGGATCTGAAAATGATACAAAGAATACTATAGACTATAATATAAACAATACATTTGGTATTATTGAATTTGGCATTGGCATGTTTACAGGAATAATGTGCTTGTCATTGATGGGAAGAACAACAATGAACCAAACCTAGAGAGTGTAGAAGACCAAAAATCTTAGAAGAGATAGTGGTTTCCATAAGTACAGACGAGGTCCAAGAAATGGAATTGAAGGTGGAGCAAAGGTAGAGACCCATGAACACTTACAAAATCCTCTAATTTGGAGAGATCAGAAGCTCGGGAGGAAGAGCGACAGTGCCCGTTGGATCACCAATCCAGAGGACCAACAACCATCAGATTGAATTAATGGAAGGATAGGATAAGTAGGGAAAAACGATTGAGAATTTGATCATCCAAATTTTCGTCAGCCATCGGATTGATTTAAGTGGAAGGATAGGATAATAAAGATTCATTGATCTAATATATTGATCAATGAACAACATTTGTTTCAAGTCTAAAGATGTGAGGAGGTTATGCTCTAGAGAAATAACTTCAAGAGTTTCAGTTTGATATCTGAAATCCCTGAAGTCCAGAATGCCGGAGAGCCAGAGTAAACGTCATTCGTCAGATCATTTTAAAGTGGAAGGATAGGATAAGCTAGAAAAAAATCATTGTAGAAATATCGAGCTGTCAATCTAAGAATATGATCGACGAACAACATTTAGTTCAGGTATAAACGTTGTGAGGAGGTTATTGTTCAGGGATTCTCACTTCGGAAGAATTGGTGACTTGAAAAGTCAAAATACCCAAAGTCCCGAAGTAAATGAGGATCCACATCAGCAAGGACACATGGCACAATCAGACAATGGCAGGTGTCAAGTTGATTCAGCATTTTAGGTACATGCAAATCACAAATATGAGTGACATGTGTTAGCTACTAGGCTCATGGCACGTCATCAAGTGACATAAGTAAGTAACTTTACTTCGGGAGTTTTAATTCAGGAGATTTACCACCAACACTTTCCCAAAGATCTGAAGTCTTGAAGTGGTTTGGGGTCATCCATCATCGAGGAGGACAGGTGGTACAAGATCCACAACTTCAGAAGTTTGTGGATGGGGAGAATGTGAAAATCACTGAAGAAAACTATCGACTGTTGATTGTTAAGGGGAGTACGTGTCAGTTGATTCTATATTTTAGAGAAATATCACTTCAAGGATTTCCAGTTGAGACTTGAGAATTCCGAAGTCCGGAGACGCGAAAGGATAGTGACCGTTGATCCAAAAGGGACACGCGTCAATGCATTGTCAGCTATGGGAAAAATAAAAGGAAGGTTGAAAGGTTGGAAATTTGAGATTTTCGAACCCCAAATACGTGAAAGGATCATGACCGTTGATCCGAAAGGGACACACGTCAGTGTATTTTCAGCTCTGCAAAAAATCAAAGGAAGTTTGAAAGTTTGGAAAGTTGAGATTTTCAAACCCCGAATACCCGAAGGGATTGTGACCATTGATTCAAGAATACCATGCGTCATTAGATCGTGGACTCTGGGTGAAATTCTCCAAGAGCAAGCAAAGTTTGAGAATTGAGACTCCTAAAGCCCGAAAGGTGAAATAGATCTCGTCCGTTGGTTTGGAGGGCCACATGTCACTTGGTCGTTGAGACTAAGGATCGCGCATGGACAGAGGAAACAAGGAAGGAAAAGAAAATAGATCAAAGCCGTTGATTGAGGGAATATGTCAGAGACTATGAGATCGACGATCACACCTTATTACGAGATCAGAAGTTGCTCGGAAGTTAATTTTCTAAGGGCATACCACAATTGAAACCACGGTATTGGAGAAGGGGTATGTGGCAACTGGAGGTAGATTGTGGGGAGAAAAGCAGTTAATCCCAAACCACTGTTGGACGTGCCCACAATTCTTTTCTTATGTAAGAACGTAGCTCTAGGTCACATGTGACAGGGTGCTAACAAAAAGAGAGCTCGCACTTGCAATCATGTGGTCATTTGAAGTTAATCACCCAAGGTCAGATCAAAAAATATGGATCTAGTGCTCTCTAGAAAAAGAACACAAAGTGCCTTTTGAATAGGCATGTGGTCATTGCCAGAGGTAACATGAAGGAAGGGACTTATAATCTAAAGAAGCCAAAAAAAAAATGATTGGTTGTAACTACCATAGAAGACAAAGAATTTCAACTGACAGAGAAGAAAAAGATTCTCGGGATAACTTCTAGAGAAGCTAAAGAACCTTGAATAATGACCAGAGAATATGAAGAGTTCTCATGATGATTAGGCAGATGACTCGACATGTGAAAGACATGTAGAATTGAGAAGAGACTGAGTGTCTCTCGGAGATTTATGCATGTGGGTAGGACGAGATGTAGTTCATAATATGAAGGGGAGATCTATGGCGCAATGAAGAGGATACAAAGGTAGCACATATCATAAAAGGCAGAAGAGAAGTTGAACAACGGGTGGTGTTGAGGGCAGGAGGAAAAAGAGAAGAGCATTGAAGCTAAACGATGAAGAAGCATAACAGAGGATAGAAGCTGAAAAGGAAGAGGGGACATGGAGTTTTAATAGACCATATCAGAGACAGAGCAAGTAAGTAAAGTTTTATAAGATTCATTCAGAGTGGTAGGTTGGTTCTAGGGAGGATTGCATTCCTCTAAATTCTAGTTGGTGGTAGAAGATATTTTGGGAGTTGGTGCTAGAGAAACCTGGGAGTTGGTGCTTCCATCTAGTTGGTGCTAGATAAATCTGAGATTTGGTGCTCTCTACAAGTTTTATCTTGCTATCAGAGGTTGTAGCCTCATATTTGAGTTGGAGCTCAAAGACTATGATGTACATGAAAGTTGGAGCTTGATTGACATCATAAGAAGAAGAGGTTTTCACCCTTTATGGGTTTCCTCAGGAAAATCAGCGTCTTTGTGTATTCTGTGTGATTGATCATTGTATATCTATACATGTTAAGTTATAAGCAACACATTAAATAATAATCTACAAAGAATTAGAAAAAACAGGAAAAATTGCAAGCTTATATACATAATTGATTCACCCCCCCCCCCTCTGAGTTATATTTGCAACAATTGGTATCATTCCCCCCCCCCCCCTCTGAGTTATATTTGCAACAATTGGTATCAGAACTAGTGCCTTTGATCAAAGGTAGATCCATAAGCTTGAACATGACCAGTCATGATGGAATTTCAACTTATAGACCCCCTATGTTTGATGGAACAAACTTTGCCTTCTGGAAAATAAGAATGAGAACACATTTAATGCCTTTGGGTGTTGATGTTTGGGATGTCGCTGAAAAGGGATATGTGAAGCCTGTAGTCTTGGCCTCAAAATATGATAAGATGGAGTTTATATTTAATGCAAAAACAATTAATTCCATCCTCAGTGGACTTTCTAAAGCTGAGTTTGTCAAATTCATGCACTGTGATTCAACAAAAGTTATGTGGGACAAGCTGATAAGTAGTTATGAAGGTAATGAAAAGGTGAAAGATGCAAAACTTCAGAATCACAGAATGAAATTTGAGAAGTTAAAGATGGATGAAGATGAAACTATCAGTAAGTAATTCTTAGGCATAGAAGAACTTGTCGACACTATGAAAGGCCTAGGTGAAATGATAGATGAATCTTTTCTAGTCTATAAAATATTAACATCTCTTACTGATAGATTTAACTCAAAGGTCTATGCTATAGAGGAAATAGCTGATCTCAAAACTTTGACACTAGATCAACGTCTTGGAACCTTAACTTCTTATGAAATGAGAATCACCAAAGGTAAATCCACTACAAGAGAGGCATCTTTTAAAGTATAGAAAAACACAAACTCTGATATAGATGATATTGAAGCAAATTTTGTGAGAAGACTGAAGAAAGGATCAGGAAAATACAAAGGTAAACTACCCTTCAAATGTTTCAACTGTGGTAAGATAGGTCATTTTTCATCTAAGTGTCCTCACAAAAAAAATATCATACATTTGATGATGAAGAGAAGCACAAACACAAGAAGGTCTATAACGAGAATAATTTTAAGAAGAAAAGCCTTTGTGTAAACAATGATGATGATCCCTCAGATGATGAAATCAGTGACTCTTATATTGAAGATAAAATAAATGATATCACGCTAATAGATTTAGAATATCTAAACACCAAAGATACAGGAAGTGATTTAGTTGATTGTGAAGAAGTAGTAGATATTGAAGGATAACTTGTCAGTGTCATGGAAGAGATTGATAAACTCGGAGAAAAGAAAATAAAACAAAAACAGTTATTGCTCAGGTATGAGAAAACATGCAATGAACCATCTGAAGAAATTACTTTGTTGAAGGTTAAGTTAGAAGAAGCTAAGAATATTGAATGCATCCTCAAACAACAATTAAAGGAAGCCGAAACAAAAGGTTAAAAATTGGAACCTGAAGTAGTGACTGTCAGAAAAGATCTAGAGAAATTTCAGGCTATATCATCATAATCTGACAAGTATTAAAGCCTTAGAAGGATTAGCCTCCATTCTGAATTAGCAAAGAAATTCAAAATTGAAAATTGGTTTGGGTTATGAAGAGGGATCAAGTAGTGGTCAGCCAAGCAACAAATAATCCATCAAGTTTTTCAAATCTACAACCATTGACAACAACAAACCTGCAAAAACAAAGGAAGATAATCATCCACCAAGGAGGAGTGAAGGAAAAGATACCAGAACTAAATCTGTATAACAAAGAAATAATACATCCTCTGCTCAAAGAAATCATCAGCATAGAAGAAATTGACCTGCTCAAAGAAGACAACCATTTTCTAGGTACAAATGTTTTTTCTATGGATATTGTTTTTATTGATCTAACTTTGGCCACAAAGCTGTAAATTGTTCTTTAATATTTAGACATGAGAAATCAAGACAACCAAGGAATAAATATCTCCCACAACAAAGAATGAGACAACCAAGTAACAAACAACCAAAGACTGCAAATCATGTGATGGATAGGAAAAGGACGCATATTACACATAACAATCGTTATGATTCTTTATTCAATCAACCAGAATGTTACATCTGCCATAATTATGGACATAAAGCTACAAACTGTCGCTTAAAAAACTATAAGCCATATTCAAATCACAGAGCTGAAAATGTCAACGTTTGGAAGAACAATGAAGATAACAAGTGTGGATTAGTGTTGTCAGCTCAAAGACAAAAAGATACCTGGTATATTGACAGTGGATGCTCCAGTCATATAACAGGTGACAAAAGTAAGTTCCTATTCCTCAAAGAAAATAAAATAGGGAGTGTGACCTTTGGAAATGATGCTCCAGGAAAGTTCAGAGGTAAAGTTATAGTAAGCTTAAGTAATGGAAGAAGAAAAGCTCAAGATTTATTATTTGTTGATGGTTTAAAGAATATTATTCTTAGTTTTAGTTATATATGTGACATAGGATGTGTAGTCAGTTTCACTGCCAAGAATTGTAAAATAAAGACAGTAAACACAGGAGAGCTGATTGCAAAAGGGGTTAGAACTGAAAACAATGTATATGTTCTGAAGGAAGATAAGGAGAAATGTCACTTAAGCAAACTTGATGAAATTTGGTTATGGCAAAGAAGGCTTGGACACCTGAATTTTGATCATATTATCAAACTAGATAATGAAGGCACTATGAAAGACCTTCCAAGAATATCTAAGCCTAATAACTCTATATGGGAATCCTGTCAAATGGGGAAGTGACTCATGCTCAATTCAAATCGAAGAGTTTCACATCTTCAGAGAAACCACTTTAAATTGTTCATATGGATTTGTGTGGACCATCGTGAAAGGAAGGAACTGGAGGAGAATGTTACTTTATGCTAGTCATTGATGACTTCTCTAGACTTACATGGGTTTCCTTTCTAAGAGAAAAATATTATGCGTTTGAGAAGTTCAAAAAGTTTAAGGCATTAGCTGAGAATCAGACAGGAATGAAGTTAAAGGAAATTTTCTCAAACAGGGAAGGATAATTTATGTCAAGAGATTTCAAAGAATTCTGTGACAGACATGGAATTAAAAGAGAATATACTATTCTAGATACTCCTCAACAAAATGGAGTTGTAGAACATCAAAATATATCAATTCAACAAATGGAAAGGTCTATGATGAGTGAAAGGGACATTTCACAAACCTTCTGGGTGGAGGTTGTTCACACAGCCATTCATATTCTAAACAAAGAGAATCTAAGGCCGAACAATGATAAAAATCCATATGAGTTGTGGTTTGGTCGACCTGCATCAATCAAGCACTTCAAAGTATTTGGAAGTAAATGCTACATCAAGAATAATGATGATCATCTGGGAAAATTTGATAGTAGAGTTGATGAATGTATCTTCTTAGGATATGCAAGGAACAGTAAAGGATACATATTCTTTAACAAAAGAATGCATAAATTAGTAGACTATATTGGTGTTTGAATTGATGAAGAATCTCCTGTAAACAATCAACAAAGAATAAGCACTAAGCCAGATGAAAAATATTATCAGAATAGTGAAGATAAAGAACAACAAATATTAGAGTCACAATAAGATGATGAATTAGGTAGAGAAGAGATACCCAAACAAGAAGAGTCAAGACGACAATCAACATCAAATCCTTCCTCCAGAATTACTCAAAAGAATCATCCTGAAAGTCAAATAATTGGTGAGAAAGATAAAGGTGTACAAACCAGGAGAAGGATAATCAAAGACACCGAGAAATCACATATAGCCTTCATATCCATGGTGAAACCTAAGAATTTTAATGAAGCCAGTAAAGACGTAAATTGGTTAGAATCAATGAATGAGGAACTAGACCAGATTGAAAAGAATGACACTTGGGAACTCATTCCTAGGCCAACAAATAAAAACGTGATAGGATCCAAATGGGTCTACAAAAACAAGATGAATGAGAAAGGAAATATTGTAAGAAATAAGGCTAGATTGGTCTGCAAAGGATATGCTCAAATAGAAGGACTAGATTTTGATGAAACATTTGCACCCGTAGCAAGATTAGAAGCTATTATAATGTTTCTTGCCTATGCATGTCATAAACAGTTTAAATTCTATCAAATGGATGTCAAGTCATATTTTATAAATGGAGATCTAAAATAAGAATTATATATGGAGCAACCAGAGGGTTTCCAACCGCCAGATAACCCTGACTTTTTCTGCAAGCTGAAGAAAGCCTTATATGGGTTGAAACAAGATCCTTGTGCCTGGTATTAAAGACTAGATAAGTATATTCAAGACAAAGGGTTCAAGAGAGGAACATTTGAAAACAATATATATATCAAAATAGAGGGTAATAATTTTCTCATTATGTTGGTCTATGTAGATGAAATCATCTTCAGAAGCAATAATGCTTCATTGGTACAATGGTTTTCTTCTACCATGCAGTCTGAATTTGAAATGTCTATGATAGGTGAACTATCATTTTTTCTTGGTCTACAAATTACTCAGAGGTTTGAAGGAATATTTCTTTCTCAGGATAAATATCTAAGAGAAATGTTGAAAATGTTTCAAATGGAAGATTCTACACCTATGAGCACACCTATGGTCACTTGATTCAAGTTAAGAAAGGATGGTGAATCACCTGATGTTGATCAGAGTTCATATAGGTCTATGATAGGAAGCCTATTGTACATCACAACATCTCATCCAGACATAATGCATGATGTTGGAATAGTAGGAAGGTATCAGGCTGCACCTAAATAGAGTCATTTGTTAGCTGTCAAAAGAATATTCAGATACTTGAAAGGAACAATGAACTATGGCCTATGGTATCCAAGGAATCATAATTTTCAACTATTAGTCTATTCAGATGTTGATTGGGCTAACTGCATGGATGAAAGGAAAAGCATGAATGGAGGTGCATTCTTCTTAGGAGATTATGTTGTAGAATGGTTGAGCAAGAAGCAAGGTCCCATTTCCTTATCGACCACAGAAGATGAATACATTGTAGTTGCCACTTGTTGTACACAAGTATTATGGATGATTCAAACACTTGCAGACTTGGAGATAAAATATATTGCATCGATCCCAATTCATTGTGATAATACTAGTGCAATTAGTGTGTCAAAGAATCTTGTATTTCACTCTAAGACCAAGAATATACCCATCAAGTATCACTTCTTGATGGAACAGGTAACCAACACTATTGTTTCTTTGCATTATATTCCATCCAAAGATCAGATTGTTGATATCTTCACTAAACCACTTGCAAAATCTCAGTTTGAGTATATACGCCAGAAGTTCGGTGTGACCCTATTATCAAGTTAAAATAATCTATCTGATCAGGGGGAGAGTGCTCCTAGTATATATGATCTGGGGGATCACAAAGTCACTCTCTGTTTTCTTTGACATTGATGTCAAAAGGGGAGAAAAAGGTGTTGTCTGAATGCTACAGTTGGAGGTCTAAGAAAAATAGAGTAGTCTTTCAGGGTTGCCATCAATTCCAAAGGGGAATATTGTTGGCATGTTTACAAGAAGAATGTGCTTGTCATTGATGGCAAGAATAGAAATGAACCAAAACTCGAGAGCACAAAAGATGAGAAAGCTCAGAAGATATAGCGGTTTCCAGACATGCAGACAAGGTCCATGAAACGGATTCGCAGGTGGAGTAAAGATTGAGACCCATGAACACTTAGAAAACCTTATAATTCAGAGATATCATAAGCTCGGGAGGAAGAGCATCAGTGTTCATTGGATCACCAATCCAGAGGACCAACAACAATCGGATTGAATTAATGGAAGGATAGGATAAGTGGGGAAAAACGATTGAGAATTCGATCATCTGAATTTATGTCAGTCGTTGGATTGATTTAAGTGGAAGGAGAGGATAAGAAAGAGTTGTTGATCTAATATATTGATCAACGAACAAAATTCATTTCGGTTCTAAAGATGTGAGGATGTTATGCTCCAGATAAATCACTTCGAGAGTTTCAATTTGAGATCTGAAATCCCCGAAGTCTAGAGAGCCAGAGTAAATGTCATTTATCAGATCATTTTAAAGTGGAAGGACAAGATAAGATAGAAAATCATCATCACAAAAATATTGAGCCATAAATCTAAGAACATGATCGACAAACAACATCTAGTTCAGTTCTAAAAGTTGCGAGGAGGTTACTATTCAGGGATTCTCACTTGGGAAGAATTGGCGACATGAAAAGTTGAAATACCCAACGTCCCGAAGGCTGAAGTCCTAAAGTAAATGAGGATCCATGTCAGCAAGACCATGTCAGTAAGACTATGTCATCAAGGACATGTGGCGCAATCAGACAATGACAAGTGTCAAGTTGATTCAGCATTTCAGGTATGTGCAAATCAAAAATCTTAGTGACGCGTGGAAACTACTAGTCTCATGACACATCATCAAGTGACGTAAGTAAGTAATGTCTCTATGTGATATTTACCACCAGCACTTGCCAAAAGTTCCAAAGTCCTGAAGTGGTTTGGGGTCATCCATCGTCGAGGAGGACAGGTGGTGTGAGATCCACAACTTCAGAAGTTTGTGGATGGGGAGAATGTGAAAATCACTGAAGACAAATCTCGACCATTGATTGTCAAGGGGAGTAAGTGTCAGTTGATATGAGATTTCAGAGAAATATCACTTCAAGGATTTCCAGTTGAGACTTGAGAATTTTGAAGTCTGGAGACGCGAAAGGATCGTGACCATTGATCCAAAAGGGACACACGTCAGTGCATTTTTAGCTCTAGGAAAAAGCAAAGGAAGGTTGAAAGGTTGGAAATTTGAGATTTCCGAACCCCGAATACACAAAAGGATCTTGACCATTGATCCGAAAGGGACATGTGTCAATAGATTGTCAGCTCCGAGAAAAATCAAAGGAAGGCTGAAAGGTTGGAAAGTTGAGATTTCCTGTTAAGACCTAATATTGTCTCATTACCCCTTAATTGGGGCATATTACATTAGTAATTTTATTTTATTTATGTCGGATTTATTCCATTAGTTGTAATTATACCTCCTAGTCT
>CBVK0100976986.1:0-10120 GCA_900067695.1 Picea abies
ATGAAGCGCCAAAAGTCATGTGGGCCCCGTTTGGGTAAGTTAGTACATCAACTTCCTGGGGTCGTAACTTTTGCATACGATCTCCATTTTAGGTGTGTGATAGCTCGTTGGAAAGGTATCATCGAGGAGATTCAGTTTGGGGGCTAAAATTATTCATTCATGGCTGATTTGAAAGCCTTTGAATCAGATGCAAGATTTGAATCTGAGTCAGAACAAGAAAACAGGATATGGATCATTGATGTGGAACCTAGTGCCACCATTGCTACTACCACCAAGGTCCAACCCGACGAACCTATTGAACCAAAGAAAGGTGAGTGCCTCTTTCATTCAAATATGTGGGTTAAGGGTACTCCACTTCACTTCATCATCGATAGCGATAGCCAGAAGAAACTCATCTCAGCAGAAGTCGTCAAGCGGTTGGCTCTACCGACAATCCCACACCCACAACCACACACCATCGAATAGCTCCTCCAAGGGAGTGATCTTCTTGTCAGCTAACAATGTCACCTAGATTACAACATCAAGACCTTCAAATGATCCATATGGATGTCAGTGGCCTCCTACCTATTCAAACTGGCTCATTTTGGGAATTTTCTAGTTTGGTGAGTTTTTCCCTAGTTTTCGGGTCCTTGACTTGCGAGACCGTTTTGAGGCCCTAAACATCGTTTTTTAGGGATAGCCAGAATGAGAAATAAAATATGTAGTCCTTGGATAGACCTTTCCAACTGTATATTGTGTTTCTAAAACGAAGATCGTATGCAAAAGTTACAACCCCGAGAAGTTGATGTACTAACTTACCCAAACGAGGCACACATGACTTTTGTCGCTTCATCTCCTAGGGCTAGTTTTTTTTGGATATTTAGGGTTTTTGACATTCATGTTTATTGTAAAAAGGACTTGAGAGCCTCATTCTAATCATATTATTGTGAATGACGCATTCATCACATCTCTTCTCATAGATAAGCTGCCACCATTCTAGCAAGCTTGTTTCCATTGCATTTTACAATTTCAGCTTATTTCCTTATTGAATAGAAACCAGTTTTACTGTATATTTGTTATTTTGTGTTAAGAATATTTTGATAATAATCTGTATTAATTTCGTTCTAAAAATATATTCCATATCATTGGTATCAGAGCAGTTTATTCCTTATCATTCTTAATGGATGTCCCCAACGAGATCAAGGTACCAAGAATTGGGTCTCAAGCTTGTTCTCTTAAGGACAAAATCTCTCGCACGACCAAATGAACTCTCATGGTAGAAGAAAAGAAATACGAAGGAGCAGGAGATCCCTTCAAAATGTTTCTCGAGGAATTCCTCACGCAACAACAGAATGATATGATAGATAGTTTTGCGCAAATCCTTCGTCAGCTACCCACAGGCGATGCATATTCCTCAAACGGAGACGTCACCCCTTTCAAGGTACAAATAAAATTTGATATTCCTATATTTGAAGGTCAAATAGACGCATATAGGTAGAAAAATGGTTGAATCTACTAGAATGGTATTTCTTTGTCCATAACTTCTTGAATAGAGAAAATATTACTTTTTCACTCCTCAAAGCCATCCCCCATGTCAGAGATTCATGGGAAAATTTCTGTGAGCAAAAGGAAATAGAGGAACCCTCATTATTTATAGTTTCATTTACCTAGGAGTCCTTCAAAGATGTTATTGAGGAGAAATACTACCCTGTTGGAAGTTATGATGACTTGTACACAAAATGGACCAGGCTGCGGTAGGAAAGAGACCAAGTGGTCCCTGATTTCACAAATATCTTCCATACCTTGCACACCAAGATAGGTATCAAATATTATGAGTATCATATGGTGCTCAAGTATCATGAAGGTATGCATTGATACATTGAGGAAGAAATGGAGTTTCTGGACATCTCATCCTTAGGAATGACCTACCGATATGTCGTCAAAATCGAGCAAAACCTCAAACATAAGATGTGACAATTTGAGCCTAGGAACCCCTCACAGTAAAATCCAAGAAAGGGTGGCCCCAAACCCTAAAAAAAAGGACATAGAAAATATGGACAGACTCAGGACAACCAGTCGAGGCCACAATCAATGAAGGACACTAGAAAGATAAAGAAAGATGCTAGTAAGTGGTGCGACTTCCATAAGAGCCCCTCATATAACACTATTGATTTCCACTCGAAACAGTCACTGGTGGCTGAGGTGAAAGTATATGAATCAAATGTGGGTTCTGACTCTAAGTCAGAACTAGAAAGGGGGATATGGATCATAGATGCATAACCTAGTGCTACCGTTTCTACCACTAAGCTCCATCCAAATGAACCAGATGAGTCAAAGGAAGTCGAGCATCTTTTTCATTCAAAAATGTGGTTGAAGGGTACCCCGCTGCACTTCATCGTTGATAGCGGTAGCCATAAGAACCTCATCTTAGCAGGGGTTGTCAAGCAACTCACCTTGTTGACAACGTCACACCCACAACCCTACACCATCGGATGGCTCTGCCAAGGAAGCGACATTTGCGTCATCCAACAATGTCACTTGTCATATGACATCAAGCCCTTCAAAGATGACGTGTTTTTTTTATGTTGCCCCTCTTGAAGTTTGTAATTTTCTTTTTGGCCAACCATATCTATGGAAATGTCATGATGTATATGATTCTAGGCCTCGCAGTGCTATTATTACTTTGAACAAGAAATTGTACAGGATACCCGAGGTAGTCCCACCTAGTGCTATTTCCTTAATCTCTGCCAAAAAATGTAGAAAGTTCATATCTCAGACAAGGAATTTTGTATTCTTTGTGATTATCTCTCAAAATGAGCGAAATATCGCAGCCACATCTAGGTTCTCAGTGGCCGACCTCTCCACACAGGAGAAGCAAGTGGATAAGGTCATGGAAGAATACTCAAATATCTTATGCTCACCTACCAGGGTACCTCTGCACTGTCAGGTCAAGCACCCCATCGATATGACACCAACGCACCACTCTCCAATGGGATAGTCTACCACCACTCTCTGCTAGAGAATGAGGAGATCAAGCGGCAGATCCAAGAACTTTTCCACAAGGGGAACATCCATCCCAACTCATGACCTTGTGGGATTCTAATCATATTGGTATAGAAGAAATATGTAACCTGGCGACTCTACATTGATTACCAGGCCCTAAATAAAATCATAGTCAGAAAACGGTACTCGAGTCCCTGAATCGACAACCTTCTTGATCAACTCATGGGGGGAAAATAATTCAGTAAGATTGATATGAAGTCTGGCTACCACGAGGTCCTGATAGAATAGACAGATGCATAGAATATCGCCTTCAAGTCAAAGGAATGTCTTTTCGAATGGTTGGTCAGGCCCTTTGGTTTAAAAAATGCTCTAGCCACTTTCATGAGGATGAGGGACGATATCCTGCGACCATTCACTAATAAGCTTTTAGTGGTGTATCTTGATGACATCCTCATTTACAACAAGACTTGGGCAGAACACTTGCAACATATTTAGTAGGTTCTGCACACCCAGAGACAGCACCAACTCTACACCAACTTGGAAAAAATCTCCTTCAGTGTAACAACCCTGCTTAAATAGATGTATAGGATTATTAATTATAATTAATTTAATGATCTAACTGTCCTAAAATTTATCTAAACAATACTTGATTCTTAAATAACATTAACTAATTAATTATTATTAATTAGTTGTTCATGATTGTCTAGGATTAATTAATTATTAATTGACTCATTAATTAATTAAGTAAAGGATTAAAGGGGGATTATAAATTATATTGTTAAAATAAAGCTTATGTATTCGGGAAGGGGTAGGACACTAAATATAAGATAAGATAATAAATAAGAAAGGATAAAATAATAAATAAGGGGATAAGGGGCATTAATTACAAAAGGAAAGTAATGACGAAGGGAAAAGTCGGTGAAGGGGCAATATGAGTGGAGAAGGTTAGGAAGGAGGGGATGATTCGACGGGAGAGGATTATTGATTTTGGGGGGGGGGCTCTCTTAGATTGGCAGGGAGGAGAGTGGAGTTCTGTAGTTGGGAAGGTTCAGTACAAGCACCGGTTTGCTGGAGGTTTTGGGCATGGGGGCCAGGATATCCATATGATATCCTAGAGCTAGGAAGCTACCTAGTTGGCAGGGTGGAACAAGGTTTTGGGCAGTGTTTACCCAGTTCAACAGTGGTCAATAAGGCAAGCGAACAAATGGAGGGTTAGCATCAGATCCAGGTATTGAAATCGTGCATTTGTTTTATTTTTCTATAAAAATTTATTATTTGTTGATAAATCTATATGAGAATGTGCTCAATTAAAAGAAATTTGTGAATTTTCTAAAATCAATGTTGTTACAATTTATGTAATTATTTGACATAAAATCTATTCAGCTTCTACACATGGTATCAGAGCTCTGGTTCAAAATCTGGAACCAAGGGCCTACCTACCCACCCATAAATTTAAATAAATACTCCTATTAGTTATAGTAAATACCTAAATAAATGTATTAGGGTAAATATAAATTTGGGCCTTAAGGGCCAAGTTCCAAGCTCCAACTCTAGCCACGCTTAACCTGTAAACAAAACACATAAATTTTGATAAAAATAGAAAATAAATAAAAATGCAATACGAATTTTAACACGAATTTTAACTACTAGGGTGGTTACAAAGTTCTTCAAAAAAAAATATTGAAGGTTTTCGAACTAGAGGATGTTTAAATCAAAATCCACAAATTTAGCACCGGCATAAGGCAGTAAGACTAGAAAGAAGTTCACGAACAAAAAAATTTGAATGAAAATCCATAAATGTAGAACATCACAGAGCATTAAAACAGTTGAAGGAATATGTATTGTGAACAAGACGAATGAAAATCCACAAATTTAGCATAGTACATAGCATTAAGCTGTGGCTAAGAGAATAATCTAGCACGACTTAGAGGCTTAAGACCGTAGAAAGAAAATGTACTGTGAACAAGTGAGAAATTAAATGAAAACCCACAAATTTAGTCTGGCATGGAGCATGAAGCTGTGAAAAGAGAATAAACCAACGCAGCTTAAAGCATCAAGACCGTAAAAGAAAATGCATCGTGAACAATAGAATCTTCGAATCACAATCCACAAATTTAGTGCATGCCAAAGATTCATGTAAATTCCTGATCTATTATGGGTGGGCTTCGATCTCAACTGGGTATTTGCACCAATATCGATCTATAATGGAGTAAAACTAATTAACACTAATTAACAGGCTCTACTGATTCTCCGCTAATGGGGTTCAATCTCCATCTAGATCACCTGCGTCTAGAATTCGATCTGGAAGCTTCCTACCTACAAAAATAATGGGTTGAATGGATGGAGAGATACAAAAACTAGTACACTGACTTCTGCACCCAATTCACATAGAGTTTCACTGAAGACCCAATCTCAAATTTTAAAAATATCTACATTAAACAACCGTAAATCGGGGTTGGTCAATTCTTTTAGAAAATACAGTAGGAAATACTTTTTTTTAAACCAATAAATCAAGGCTAAAAGAAACAGACCCTATCGTTGAACTGAGTTCCAGCCACATCCCCATTCACCCTTCTAACAATTTTAATCGAAAACGATGTTACCAGTTGAATAGTAGATCTCCAGAATGATATTGGAGATCAAGCGATGATACCAATAAGTTTTAAATTTCCCAATAACATTGTAGATCAAATGATGATACCACTTTAAATTTTTTTTTTTTCTCCAGTATGAAGTGAAGATCAAATGCTAATATCATTTAAATTTTCAATCTCAAGGATGATATTACAGATCAACGATGATACACAACAATTCTATTGCAGTAAAATAAGGGAGAATTAGGAATCAGATCCTTCAATGATATCTAAATACAAAACAATTCTTGTTCACAAACAACAAATTTAGAGCTGATTGCCGATTATATAAGAAATTGCCTTAATAAATACGATCAAGTTACAAATAAACCACTTCTAGGATTATGAAAACTAACAATGTCTTATCAATGCTAAATCAAATTACAGATTTCCAAGTTTCTAGAAATATATATATACAATTTAGCTTATTACATTTATAGAGAATACCAACATTGACATAATGAGTATCTCCACGCACTCTCATTTACATGAATACGAAAGACTCAAAGCCCACAGAAAATAGACTCGCATTCCCAGCAAGAAAACAGATGCAGCAATCAAACTACTGCTGCAAGAAAGGGGTTTCCATTAATTAGTCTAATGATTCGGATGCAGTTGTTTCAGTCGCTCGGACTGGCACTTAAACAGACACAAAATTACCTGTTCAGAGATGAAAATACTCACAAAAACCCTGAGAAACACCAGCCACTGCCATGCACAAAGCCACAACCAGACCAACACCAACGCTAAGATCCGAGGAAAGAGGTGAGAGGCGGCAGAGGAAGGACACGTAGGGTTCGAAGAGACAGGTGTAGGATTTTGTAAGAATAAGTGGGCACGTGGACCTCATGCAAGGCCCGCTATTGTTTGAATTAAAAAAAAAATTATTTGTTTTAAATTCGAGTAATTTTTTTTTTTTGTTGTTTTGCTTTAAATTTATTTTTTTTTCTATTTTTTTTTATTTATTAATCTATTTAATTATTTAATTTTAATTTTTTATTTAATTTTATTTATTTTTTATTTATTTATTAATTTTTTATTTATTATTATAAGAGGTTTATAATTATATTTAATATAAACATTAACTATTATATTATAGATATTATTAATGAGTTAAAAATAAGTTTTAATTATATGCACTAGATTAAAATCTAAGTATATTAATTAATTAAAAGTAACTATGATTAATTAATTAAATTAAAATGTTAGAGAGTCTATGGGTTTTGAACCCCTGACCACCACCCACTACCTAAGACTTAAGGAACAACCAAACATCAACGCACCATGTATGTGCCTTGGAGAAAAAAATAAAAATAATAATAAATAATTAATAGGAAGGATTAAGTAAATTAGTGACTAATTAGTTAACACTAATAATAATATTAATTTCCAGGAATAAATTGAAGTGTTGATTAAGGCGATTGAAGCTTAGGATTAAGTTAGTCTAGATTATTAGTTTTTAATAAACTAGCACAGCCGCAAAGTGGCTAGCGGCTGGTTAACGCCGAAAGGTACATAGCGTTGGTGAACGTCGAAACATGGTTGGAAGTTGTGGACAATTATTTAGATGCCACGATTTAATCCTATTTAATCATTTAAACAGGGTAATTATATATCCTTACAACAAATTTTTTTAGTGTGATTAGGTAAATGTTAAAAAGTAAACATGTTAACGGATGCCTTGATAAATGCAAGCAAGTTATGAACAATAAATCTGACCCATTGATTTTGGAGGACGACTAAGAATATGCCATCATATTCAATGCATAGCCATCAGATAATGGTTTAAGGTTAAATAAGATTAAAAGATCATTAATTGTGCCCATTGTTAATAGGTGTACGCCTTTTGGCGTAAATTAATAAACATAAGGTCTGAAGTTACTTTAATCAAGTTGTAAGTGAAAAGTTAAAAGGGCTTAGACTAGGACAAGCAGGAAGGGGGCAGCATATGCACTAGGAGAGTAAGCATAGGAATTGACGACCATGGCGCAAGGATAGCGTAGCTACAGGGCAAGGGAACCAATAATTTTTTTTCATAGGAGCGAAGAAATCAAGCTTAGATGCTTAATCCTAACCCTAACCTAGCCAATCCCCTAATGGAGTAATGTTTGTTTACAGACAAGTAAAGAAAACTTACGCCTAACCCTGTTTCTAAGTTTAAGTAGCACCAATTTGAAACGTCCTTGAACTCACCCTGACAACTTTGGGGTGATGTAGGTTAAAGCATATAGGATAGTGAGGACTCGAAGGAGTCGAGGCAAGGGAGCGTTGTTGCAAGCACCACCAACACCACCAACACCACCACCACCATCGCCCGAAATAACCCTCATACTGCGCTCATTGGAATCCATTAACGAGACTTTAAAGGGGCGACAACTGGCAGGGACTGAAGTAGAACCCCCACCATCTAGAACGGGTAATCTAGAAGTATCAAGAGATTTAGGGGGAGGACCTCCACCTGAAGACATCACGCAGGAATTGCAGAAGATCAAACTTCTGGAGTTTGTTGGGGGTCACACCAGTGAACATGCGGAAGCATGGTTAGAAGGCACGACAAGGTGTTTTTCCTTAAGGGACTATGAGTCCAACTCAAAGGCAAAGATCACAATTTTTCAGTTAAGAGACAGCGCCTTGATCTGGTGGGGCAACTTGGAAAGACAACTGCACCTTACCCCAGACACAATATCTTGGGAACTTTTCGAGGAGAGGTTCTGAAGGAAATATCTACCAGCATACTACGAGGAACAACAGGTAGGGGCATTTCATGCCTTAGTACAGGGAAACAGAACTGTAGAAGAATATGAGATCAGATTTATGGAACTGGTCAAATATGTTTCGTATATGGATAATGACCAATGACAGGAAGAGCGCTTCGTCTATGGATTGAACCCCAAGATAAGAGCTATGGTGTGGATGTGAAAGCCGTCTTCAGTAGTGGAGGCCGTGGAAAATGTACATTATGCAAAAGAACAAATGAACTTAACTAGGGGTACAAGACCAACATACCTGCATCGCCCTGGATTTGTAGGAAAGGCCTCGAGGACATTTCCTAGGGAAGGGGGCTCAAGGCCACTGTCATATGGTAACAGAGTCGCTCCAAGGACAATAGCTGCAGGGATTTCAATGGTAGCGAGTGCAACATCTCATTCATCGCCAACGACATAGACAGGTCCATGACTATCTCAGGGAACAATGAGTAGGGGCAGGGGTTCCAGGGGAAGGAATTCATTTAAGAGACAGTCACATAATAGTACACAGGTTCAATCTCGTGTTACCTGTTGGGGGTGCGGAGGACCCCATTACCAGTGTGACTACCGAGAGTTACAATCAGGGTTCATGCATAGAGAAGGAAAGGCACCGATAGGTAGAGAAAGTAGCAACCACCAAATTTACGTAGCGGTTAATAATCGCCAGGCCGAACATCAATCCACAGTGGTGGATTCATCAGGTATTCTAAATCATATCAATGTTAATATTTTTTTTGATTCTAGTGCGACAGATAGTTTTATTTCACCATCTGCATTAGAAAAGAGTGGGTTGGCAGCCTACGATCATGATGACTTTAAATAAGTCGAGATGGCTTCGGGAGAAAAACAAGCGGTAGGACCTAGTGTTGATAATTGTATAGTAGACCTGGGAGTGTGTACTACTAGGTTGAAAGTATATGTCACTTCTCTCGGGGCATATGACCTAATCATTGTAATGGATTGGTTAGCAGCTCATTGAGCTTTGCTAGATTGTTTCACAAAGAGGGTTCTTTGTGTCGATGATGACGGAAGACCAGTAGAGATCCAGGGTGTACAGAGAAAAGTGTCGTTACGCTTTATATCGACTATGAAGTTTAAGCGATGCTTGAGGCAAGGGTGTCGAATTTATGTAGTGGAAGTAGTAAATGGAAGGAAGGGACCCTCATTGGATCAGTACCTGGTATTGTCAGAATTTCAGGATGTTTTTCTGAACGAGTTACCAGGGTTACCTCCTGAGAGGGAACTTGATTTTACTATAGAGCTAAAACTTGGTGCAAAACCAATTTCCAAGACTCTGTATCGGATGACAGCGCCAGAACTTTGTGAATTGCAAATGCAGTTGAAAGAGTTACTGGACTTAGGGCTAATAAGGCCCAGTGTTTCACCCTAGGGCGCGCCGGTAATTTTTGTAAAGAAGAAGGATGGATCCTTATGACTGTGTATAGACTATAGGGAATTGAACCGTGCTACAATGAAAAATAGGTACCCGATGCCGCGAATAGATTACCTCTTCAATCAGATGAAAGGAGCAGCGGTATGTTAGACAACTGAGAGGGGGGGGTGAATTAGCTGTTTCCATGCTTAAACAATTATGGTTCTTTTAAACTCTTTGTAGAGAAACTGAATGATGATCACAATAATGCAGGGAAATAAACAATGGCACTTTTAGCATCATTCACATATATGAGAAACACAGAGACATATATTTCCCAAGGAAACCCATGCAGGGTAAAACCTCTTTTCTTTATATGATAAGTA
>CBVK0100977003.1:0-10657 GCA_900067695.1 Picea abies
CCCCACGCAGATTGAGCTCGGATTTGATGTCAAATCGACTTGGGAGCCGATCCATTAGTGGTTGGGAGGCCGACCAGCTTCATAAATGCGCCATTTGGCAGGCGCGCGGGTTTTGCACCCCACAGCTGCGCATATGCGCCCTATGTATGAAGATATGGCGCGCATGCGCGCGATGCGCTTTTGAATTTTTTAGCCAATTTTGTATAGTTTTGGCCCTTTTTTGTGCTGTGGAGTTAATCCTTGTACCATGAATGACTGTTTTTCTGTGTTGATGATGCGGAGTTCTTGTCGCCCTGTGCGGACGAAATTTCAGTGATAACACTTGGAATAAATTCACTTCTACGTACACTCCTTGCATTGTTTCTCTTGATCTTTTTCTTACTCAAGTTCTAAGGTTTCAGTTCCTTGTTTCTCTTATGAGCCTGACTACTATGGTCCTGTATGCATTTTTTCTAATGCTATCTCTTCTAATATTTCGGATTCACTTAGTATATTAAGGGTCTCAACCCTTCTACTCCCTTCAAAGGGATTTTTTAGTGCCCTATTGGCAACTCAACACTCTCCTAATATTTTGATCTTGAACAAGTTCACCTCTACGCACTCCCTACGTTCGATTGATCCTTCAGATGAATTATTTCAACAATTTGTCTAAGTGTTGGCCTCATGCACTCCTTTCACAGTTCTTCCTCTTGAGTATTTAGTAACTCTATGAATATATTTCTCTAATACTCTTCTCCTTGAACTCGACATATATTTCTCTTTATGCACACTTGCACCTGCTCGATGCCCACCTGGAAGATCTCTACAAAGTTCTTAGTGATTGTCTCTCTATGCTTCCTCGATACAATTTATCCTCTAAGGTATTCAACAACCATGAAGTTTCCCTTGAGTTTTCATCACTCGTGTGCACCCTCCTGGCATGTTCTTTTCTGACTTAACAGAGTTCAGATGTGCACTCCTTGCGTTGGTTACAGAACCTCCAATGTTTTGTTGTGCACTCCTTGCACAGCCTAAGAACCCAGAACAATATTTCAAACTCAACAAGGATAGATAAATATATCTTCCTACTGCATATAAAATCTATCATACATCTACATCATACATAAACACACACAGATAACATACATCAGATACACATAAACACACATAAATTTCATATGCAGGAAAAACTGCTTTCTTTATATTAAGATGAATGTCTGATTACAATATGTGCATGTTGGACTGTAACAGAGTCTCAGCTCTCTCAAGCTCCCTCAAAGAACTATTCTATCTCCTATTTCCTCCTCTGATAATTTCTAACTAACTTGCAACTACCTCCTAATCAGTAACAATACTCCTTTAACAACCTCATTTTTGGCATACAATGCATCTACATATACAAGAAGGTTCCTAGGGTTCCCTCCAACTACCTATCTTCTCTAAAGAAACAAACTACCCCTTAAGCATCGTTACATTAAAGTCTAGGAGTGAAACTCCCAGATCACTCACGATCATTTTCTCCCAAGCATTTTGATATTCTTTACTTTTCAATCAGTTCAAGAAATATTTTCAGGCAATGCTAGTGTTTCATATTCCAAAATGATTCAAAGGCACGCTAAGGCACTGATTTGTCTCTCCACATGTGCTTGTTGACAATGCTCTTGCATCAATTGGTTAAAAAATAATCAAAGGAATTATTTTGAATAATACATTGGATACAGATTATGATGACATGACAATTATTTATATCATTTATGTTGTTCATGAGTGTATCTACGAACAAATATTAAACCTTTGATTAAACATATTTTCCCCATTTTCACAGTCATTTACCAACTACAATTTTTGTAAACACTCTGCTCAATTTAGGATTTTTCAAATACTGCCATTGTTCTTTTGCAACAAAAGTAAGATTGGTTTCACTACTACATGTATCTCACATTACATCTCTTTGTTTAATATTCTCTTTTGAATCATTTTTGAAGTTACAATAAAATGTTTCCTAAGGGGTCCAAGAAAGAAATAATAACTACAGACAAAAAGAAAGAAGATAATCCAAATGTCCTCTTGTTTTCAAATACTTTATATAAAGTGGGCATTAGCTGTAAGGAATGGAGCAAGATGTACAATTTTATGAAAATGGGTGACTTCTGGACAAAAAATATCAAGAATATGCATATCATTTTGTGGACATTTTGTGCTCCGCTATGCATAAAGTGGCTACCAAGTTGATTCTCACACCTTATTCAAACATGCTACACTTGATTATTTCCCATGTAGGTATAAATACTTTCACTATAGTAAGTGAATAAAAGCAAGTAGTTGGGTCATTTTCCCCTTATGAAGTTCTTGTTGATGAAAAAGAATGACTATCCCTATACAAACATTTTCAAATATTTCTAGGATAAGGAAATATAGTTAGGATTGTTATCCTATGTTTATAGGCATTTTTCAAAATTATTGTTGGTTGTGGAGACTGATTATCTTCTTGATTTAGAGGTCTTTTACTTTCAGCCGTCTTTATACCCCATGAAGTATTTACACCCCAGAAGTATGTACACTCTTCCACGTGGGGGAGTGCAAAGGGGGGGTACCCCCTCTGCGAGGTCCGGGGGGGCTATCCTCCCGGCTGGGAGGTATGGGGGTGAAGCCCCCAAAGAAAAAATTGCCTTGTAAAAGTATATTGTAATTTCATTGTAAATATGGACCGTTCATTATAAGGTCGCAGATCTAACGATAGAGATTATGTTAGGGTTTTTTTCCCTAGAAGGCAACCCTCTTTTATGAGGGAAATGTATTGTGGCTATGTATGTTGGTGATTATTGTATTCTGAGAGAGGAGACTGTGATAGAAAGAAGAGGAAGTTACAACGGGTTTTGATGTAGGTTGTATCCCTTCATTTTGTTGGATAATAATAAAGAAAGGACCTGGCAATTTCTCTGGTAGACATAGCCCACACTGGGTGAACCATGTAAATCTATGTCTCTCTTGTATTGTGTATCTTCTATGTTTTGTTTCCGCATTTGTTTTATTTTATTGCTCCGCGGTCCTTTTTTTCTAACAATTATCAATTAACCTTCAAGAAATATTCTCTTGAGATGAATGTTGTTTTTTATATTGATTTATGATAAAAATAAATAAATAAAAGATATCAAAAATATAAAAGGTTTGATGAACAATTATAAAAATTGAAAAATATGAAATAATATCATACACATAATATTATTTAAAGTCAGAGATAGGAAACACTTTATTTTTATTTAAAGTCATAGATTCAACAATTTTTTGGGTAAGAAGTCGAGTTATCGACCAGATTGAGCATTTAAAATCCTCAACAGTCCAAGGTCAAAAATAAATGTTTCTTCTCGGAGAAAAAAAATTTCAATCAAATGTTGCATACCACAATTCTTCCAACAAAATGGATGACCATAGTATACATATGATCATACCCACTATTTAAAACAATGGATTTGAGGCTAGGGTTAAATCATCTTCCAACTGTAAACTCAAAATAATGGGAACTGAGTGTTGAGGCTGTCAACATAGAAGAGGAAACAAAATCTTCTACAAATCTAGTCACTTTTAACATGAACAGATGAAAAACCATAGGGTTTAATAACCATATAAACCAAAAACTATTAAAATGGAATGAAATCGACCAAAATCATGGAATAACAATGAAAAGTGAGGATTCGACACCAAATAAAGAACATTCTCTTATTTGAAAATTTTCTCTTGGCCAACGACTAACATTTCATTCTGAAAGAAGTCCAAAGGTGTCGAATAGAAAAGAGGTAAAACCATACCATTCATGATTCAGACAGGGATGTATTTTTATATCGTCAATGTATTTATAAAAACCCATAATTTACCAAGAAGTAATATTACCAAAGGACTGGTCATCTTAGAGGGAGAGTGTTTGCAGTAAATCAAATCCAAAGATAAACACATAAGGAAACCTTCATAATGATGGTCAACTAAAAACAGTGAAAGTGATTCATAATAATATTTCAGGACTATAAATGAAAAATACACACATAGGTAAAACCCTGAAGGGGAGGTCATAAAGCAAATTGAGAAGAAATGATTTTTTTACATTATTTATGTGTTTACAGAACTAATGGAATCAACAAGGGAAGTATGCAAGAAAATATTTCATGAACAAACAACATTCTCATCCACATCAAATAGAGGTTTCTTCCAAATTATTATGGCAAATAAGATTATGCATTTGATGGGTACAAGCTACGGTTACATACCTTTCTTCATTTCTTGTTTCCTTTTGAAGAAGATGAGTTATAGTGCTAGTAATAGTCACAACACGGGCTCGACCAATTATTCTTCTCCAGATCTCAAAAATCAAACAAAAAAATGAAAAATTCCTCAACCTTAATGAAATGTTTGTGTCCCATTCATTCAACGCATGGGACCTCACGTTCTCCAATACTACTATCACATTAATTCCTAATCTGAGTCATACTTCCACGATATAAATCAACACCAATTACATACCAAACAAACATGCCAAATATTCCAACTATCATGTGCCCAGAACCATGTCACCACATAATCATTCAATGATAATTTAAATGACAACCAAACTTTATCAAACTCTGTCCCATATTCATTTCCAATAAACCATGCACTAGGTATATAGAAATCAATGTAAATGGAGAAAGGTCTAAAAGGTGGTGCTATATGATATCAACATTGATTATACCATATGTATTATGTTTAATACCATATTCACTTTAACTTCAATGTACCACCCTCATGCCATGCAACAAAATACTACTATATGAATGTGATATGCAGATAGTATCAAATTTTTAATCACGTGGTGAGCTATATACCATGCTTAACATTTGCACAATGAATCTCTTTTTCTTTTAAAATGTGCCATATAACCAACTAGAGACCTAAATTATGATATATTTTTTGTTGAGACATAATAACTATAAACAAAGAAAATTGAGTTACTTCATAACCTTTTGTGACCTCCTCATAATATTTATTATCATAATGTAAGAATGGAAGTTTCTTTGAAATTTATGAGCAGAACTATCTTTCTTTTGTGACAAAGTCATAATCAAACCATAGAAGTAACCAGTACCAATGCAAAGTGTAGGTGAGACTGATATTCGATAATCCAAAAAGGATAAGAACAACTCAGAACTCACAGAGGCAACTCAAAATGGCTCCAGTAGACAAAAAAGGAGAAAAAAATCAAAGTTCCCAAAACTCAGTGAACATGACATGATCATGAAGAGAAAATCTCAATATTTCTAACACCACAAACATCTCATCAAACGGAGTTACGGATTGAAATATATCCACAGTCAAATTTTGGTCAACCTAGCCCAGTCAACATGGGATGAGTCAACATCTATACTACTGACGTCAACATCGGTACTGCTGACATCAACATCTTCACAGATGATGTCATCATTTGTATAGCACACGTGGTAGGAGAAGGGAAGTGACACATGGCATGTTAATGTTAGCATGATGATGTGGAAACACTAAAGGTTGCCACGTGTCACCCAGTTATTGGATTTTTCGATCGATCTGTAGACCAATCAGATTGTTCCATGTGGCAGTCCATACAGTCTGTACGAATGAGGTGGGATGCTGAGGTGGCATGCTGACTTGGAAGGGGGAAACATGGCCCAATAAGAGGTCATCACGTGGCCCAATCAGGGGCTGCCATATGGTAGGTGGGAAATGCACAAGGACAACCCCTGAACGAATTTTGAAACAAAATAGTGGTGGGTCTGCCAAATCTAGCGGACCACGCCAACTATAGCCACAATTAAATATCGTTGGAGGACCTTTTAGTGACGCCTCTAAATCTAGCGGGATGGACAATACATTGTATACAACATATAACAATTTCAAACCAAAAGTGGAGTCTGCGGGTATATACCCTGGAACCTCCGCCTAAGTCTACACCTTAATACATCCACCCCTAACCACTAGGTCATGGGTACCACTTATTTCATATCACCCTATTTTATTATTAAAAGGTGTATCTTCCAAACCATGGAGGAGAGTAGACATGGACCATACAACCTGTCATACATGATTTTCGAGGTGAGGTACAGTCATTATTGCAGGTTGCAGAGGGCACAAAAACCGAGATAGAATTCTTCTTGGGTTTGGGAGTGCCAGAGTTGGATCGAGGCATGGAGACATTTATTTTTGGGTAATTTGATGCCACAAATTCAGTGGTGTTTTTTGTTTTCTAATCTAAGCATTATTTCTGCATCTTGATTTCAAAATGAGGTATACTTATATATTTTTCCAAATTCTTTTGTTGAGTTAATGAAAGTGCCTACCCATTTGAGAGAAGGACCCGGAGACGTAGTCCACCAGGGATGAACTCTGTTATCAATTTTTTTTGTTCAGATTTGATGCTTATGTCTCTTCATTTTTGAGTTTTCCCTTCTTTAATGATACACTTTAATTTATGCTCATTTAATGCAATTCTTTATAAGTCCCGATGAAAAGATCCTGGATCATGTTGGTATCAGAGCAGTGATCTTTGACTTGAATTTTTTAGTGTGAATGCTTACTAGGGACAATCATAAGCAGGGTGAAGGAACTCTTAAGACTTTCAATCCCGAAGTTGGTCATGCATCCTGAAGGAAGAAAATGGCAGAAGAGGACAAACGTGATGAACAAGAGAAAAAATTTCACATGGTCTTTTATCGCATGTCATAAATGATAAAAAGAATGTATGGAGATTACAAGGAGAGGATGAAGAAGAAAGGGAATAAAAAGGAAGAACATGTAGATGATGATGCTTTAGTAAACCAAGGGGCTAGAGGAGAACCTCCCGAGCCTCTATCTTCACCTTCGAGTTCTAGTTCTTCTTCCTCTGAGCGTTCTCATCATTCTAGCCATAAATCATATTTTAAGAAACCATTATTAAATCTTGATGTAAAATTTGTTTTACCTATGTTTAATGGAGATGTTAATCCTGAAAATATAGATAATTGGATCCAATAGGTTGAAGTGTATTGTCATGTCCATCATATTGATGAAGAGGAAGTTAAAGTGAAACCGAATTCTCTTCAGTTGGATGGCACCGCTCTAGTATGGTGGGAGAGAAAGCTTCAGGAAATAAGTAAGTGTGGTAATATTCTTTCCTCATGGTCATAATTTAAATCAGCGATAAGGAAGCAATTTTATCCATTAGGGTATTTACATAAAGCAATGACAGAATGGAAAACTTTAAGGAAAAATAAATGTCAAACTATACAAAGTTTCATAGAAGAATTTCAGAAGAAAGATCTTGCATTGAACATTCCTTTGGATTATTATGAAACTTTAATGAAGTATATTGATGCACTTCACAGTTATATTCGTCATACTTTTTTCTTGTTTAAACCCACTATTCTTGACAAAGTTTGTGTGCAAGCCACTCACCTTGAGAATAGGGGGAAACATGTTCAAGAAGATCCCACAAAGAAACCTTCCAATCTCCCACATAAGTCTTTTAAGAAGTTTAAAAGGAAGGACAAGAAGACCGCTACAATGATGAGAGGAGGAAAACCATCTTGCACTCATTGTAAGAAGAGCGGTCACGATAAAGAACATTGTTGGAAATTGCATCTAGAAAAGAAACCAAAACAATTTGGTGGAAAGGGGAAGACAAAGACCATTTCTACAGTGCAACACGATCTTGGTTCCAATTGAGGAGATGAAGGAAATATCACAACAGTTGGATTACAAGGTAAATATTCTCTTCATGCTAGTTCAAGTTCCAATAATGAATTTGATGTTGATGAACAAAAGATGAATGAGTTATTTCACATACAAGTTGTATCTAAACATACTAAGATATATACTTTATTTGATTCGGGTTCCCAAGTAAAATTAATATCTGAAGCACTTGTCAAGAAGATGGGTCTTGAAATGAAACCACATATGAAGCCTTATCCTCTTGGTTGGGTATGTGATAAAGAAAAAATTAATGTCACCAAACAATGTAGGATCAGATTTGATATTTCTTTAAAGTTGATTGATGAAGTGGATTTGGATGTTGTACCACTTGATATATGTGGCATAGTGTTGGGAATTCCTTATCTTTATGATAGAAAAACAATCTTCTTTCATCATGAGAACAAATACCACCTTACTAAGGGGGGAGTGGAATATTTTGTTAGAGCTCACAACATGAGGGTAAATACAACACTTGTTAGTGCAGGGCAAATGAAAAGAATCATAAACACTAATAAGAGATATGTACTCATGGTGGTCAGAGAGAAATTTTTTGATACATACGATGCTTTCCAAGGGCGTGATCTATCTCATAAAAAGTAATTAATTGATATTTTTTCTAAGTTTGATGATATTTTTCAGGAACGAGATGGATTATCTCCTAAGAGGGAAATCCAACATGAGATACATCTTTAGTAGGATTCTCCTCTTCCTAATGTGGGCATGTACAGGATTTCAATTATGGAGATGAAAAATATCAAGAAGAAGGTACAGGGCCTATTGGATCAAGCGGTCATCAGGCCCAGTTCATCTCCTTGTGGTTCTTTGATCGTGATGGTGCTAAAGAAGGATGGCACATGGAGAATGTGTATCGATTACAGAGATTTAAATAAAATCATAGTGAAAAATCGATACCCTCTTCCTTATATATATGATTTACTTGATCAATTGAAGAATGTTGTTTATTTGACTAAGTTGGATTTGCACAGTGGATATCATCAAATCAAATTCACAGAAAAGGATGCATGGAAAACTGCCTTTAAAACCAAACAAGGATTATTTGAGTGGTTAGTTATGTTGTTTGGGATTTGTAATGCTCTGACAACTTTCATGCATGTTATGAATGATGTATTCAGGTATTTCCTAGATGACTTTGTGATTGTATATTTAGACGACATTATTTTTTTTAGCGGGACTTGGGATGAACACGTGAGGCATGTAAAGAAAGTATTGCATACTTTGCAAAGGGAAACATTGTATGTAAAATTTGTTAAATGTGAATTTGGAAATGTTGGATTACTGAGAGGGGGGATGAATCAGTAATAGCATAATTATAATCCTTTTTCTTCAAATGTTATATCAATGTAGAATTATTATCCAATAATGAGCAATAAGAAATAAACAATCACATACATACATAGTACACTAGTGTTTTATGTGGAAACCCAAATCGAGAGAAAACCACGGAATGATTTTTCTTATATGTATTGAAGAATTACATTCATTGGAAGCACCAACTTCCTTTGTTTTCCAACTGCAACTAGAAGGAGGATCCAACCCCCTAATTTCTCAGGCTACAACCTGAGGGAAGCTCCAACTCCCCAATTCTTTGGCTACAACCAGAAGGAGGCTACAACCCCCTATGTTCTCTGGCTGCAACCGAAAGGTGGATACAACCACCTGTCCTTGCCCCATCCTACCACCCTGAAGTAGAAGTAGAATTATGCAACCGCTATCACACTATCACTGTGAGATATACCGATGTAAATCTGTACCAATAAATCTTAACCATGCATCAATCTGTACCTCAACCTATACCATAAACAAGTGCATCAACCATGCACCAACCTATACCAAACAACCTGTAATCAACCTGTACCATAAACAAGTGCATCCAACCATGTACCAAGTATGTACCAATCATGTGTCAACTACTGATCAACCAACATTATCAACTATACACCTCATGTATGTGCCAACTCATCAACTACTTGTCTCAACCATATACTCAACATGTAACTCAACCAAAATACCTTATCAATTTCATCATCCATATATGATTTGTAGATCTGTAATAGACCTAGTGTATATGATCACATTTCTGCAAACCTTCCTTAACTTTAACAATAAGAGACTAGCATTTTCATCAAACTTTTCTTTAGTCTCACATGNTAGTTTTGGATTAGTCAACAACCCTAACTTGAAGTAATCATAACTTTGTATATGTAATGTATAAATATCTGAAACTAATACATAATGTTTTTCAATGTGTTTTATGAAATTCCTCCAAGTTTCACTGCTTGGAACCTCTCAGAAAAGGAGTTATAGCAACAATGACATACCTTGTTGAATTCTAGCTTATTCTAGAGAGAGACCTTGTAGAGTGTGCCCTGCACGGAATATTTTTTGAAATGATCTAAAAATACTAAAAAGAATACTAAATATTGTACCCTAACCAACACAATTTGTCTCACTGGATTTGGATCTGTTATGAAGAAGTTATGACGTTTTTACCTGAAACACTTGTTTTTGACTAGTTTCAGGACTAGCCACAAACCCTATTTTCCACGGAGTGTAACTCCCAAAATAGAACGACCCACAAGATGAAATTTTTAACACTGATACTTGGATATTTTTTCTCAATGGAATAGAAATTTTAGGATCTAAATCATTATAGAAAAAATGTTATAATGCAAATGGTGAGATGACCTGTAAATAACATACCTTAAAAAGTACCATCAAAAGAATTTATCCTTCCTTGCATTTCGGCCTTGTTTTCTTCACCTTCACTCAGAATTCCAGTTTAGATATACTTGGTTACCTCATAAATCTATAGATATTCAATATTCTCAAGTTTGTGTTAAATGAGAAAGCCTTTCCTCTTATTTGTACTCTCCAAGTAGCTTCCTTAAAAACATCTTCTAGGTCACTTGACCGACTTTCCTTATTTTAG
>CBVK0100977004.1:0-10973 GCA_900067695.1 Picea abies
AATTATTATTGAAATAATTTTTTTTGTATTCAATTTGAATTATAATACACTCATCACTTCACTTTATTACTTATCCTTTAAAAATATCTTAAACCACTTTGACTACTTTGACCTTTTGGGGCTTCTAGATGATGTATGAGGGTCCTCCAACTTTGTAAGGCCTTAACTCTCAAACCGTGAGGAATTATGTGATGTTACACATACTACAAGAAATGGCATGACAAGAACTATACATGTAGGATAGTGTCCTTGAAAAATTCACTTTCCTTCATCTCATTATTCCACAATTAAGCATGGGTTCTCTTACTCAGCAAAGCGTCTCCCAGGAGGGATTTCACCATAAGGGGACCACTTTGGAGTTCATCCATATTTAATCTTATTAACCATGAAAAAAAAATATTGAGCCATATTCACATCAAAACATATTGGGTCCATTACCCAAACCTTTGTGCTACATGGATTTCTTTGAGGCTTGACATCCATGACAACCAACCTTAATCAACAATATCCCCCTTTCGCATTGATGGCAACACTCTGATGCAATACTAAAATCATATCACTCATGCTCCCCCTGGAACCATGCCTCTGTCCTCTACATTTGATGAATATACTCCCCCTGGAATCGTGTCTTTGTCCTCTGCATCTAATAAATATCTCCCCCTTTGTCATTAATGGCAAATGTATCTTTCCATTTGGGGTTGCTCCCCCTAACTAAATTGTCCTCTTATGGTGCTTCCTCGTGTACATCTAAGACATATAAGATAAGAATTCAAAAATCATTCAAAAAGCATTCATTTTGGAGTAGAAATAACTCTAAGTCTTTGGTGAAGATATTCAAAGGCTTCCCATGGAAGTGGTTTTGTAAATATATCTGTGACTTGTTCTTTTGTGCCCACATACTCAACTCTGATGTTCTTTTCTGCAACNNCTTTTCTGCAACCTGTTCCCGTAGAAAGTGATACTTGATTGGAATGTGCTTTGTCTTGGAGTGCATCACCGGATTTTTTGAGATATTGATGGCACTTGTATTATCACAATATATTGGAATGGGCTCATCATACTCAACCTATATATCTGTCAAAGTTTGTTTCATCCAGAGAACCTGTGTACAACATGATGTTGCTGCAATATACTCTTCCTCGGCTGTAGATAGAGATACTGATGATTGTTTCTTGCTTAGCCATGATACCAAACACTCACCTAAGTAGAACGTTTCTCCACTGGTGCTTCATCAGTCATCAATACAACCTGCCCAATCTGCATCTGTGTAGGCAATAAGTGATAGATATTTTCCTTTTAGATACCATAATCCAAACTCTTTTGTTCATTTGAGATATATGAAGATCCTCTTTACTGCTAATACATGTGATTCCTTTGGTGCTGCTTGAAATCATGCCACCTTTCCAACTACTAGCATTACATCTAGTCTAGATGTTGTCACATATAGTAGGATGCCAATCATTGACCTGTATTTCCTTTGATATGTAGACTTCGAATCATCATCTTTTCTCAACTTACAACTGGTTTGCATGGGAGTGATAACTGGTTTGCAATCTTCCATTCCAAACCTCTTTAACATTTCTCTGATATACTTGGTTTGAGAAATAAAAATTCCTTGGTTGCTTTGACGTATTTGAAGTCCCAGAAAGAAGGATAGTTTTCCAAGTAAAGACATTTCAAATTCATTTTGCATGTCTTTTGCATATTTCTGGCTTAACCTGTCATCATCACTACCAGAAATAATATCATCAACATAAACTTCAATTAATAAAATATTACCTTGACTTACCTTGATGTAGAGGTTATTATCTGCACTTCCTTTTCTGAACCCTGCCTACTGCAGATACTTATCCAGTCTGGAGTACCATGCTCTAGGAGCCTGTTTTAGACCATACAAGGCCTTCTTTAATTTACACACATAGTCTATGTTCGATGACAACTGAAATCCTTCTAGTTGTTCAATGTAGAGTTCTTCTTCAAGTTCCCCATTCAGAAAAGATGATTTTACGTCCATTGGATATACTTTAACATTTTTGGAGCATGCATAAGCTAAAAGAAAATGTATTGCTTTCATTCTGGAAACTGGGGCAAATGTCTCTTCAAAGTCGATTCCTTCAATCCATGCATATTCTTTACATACCAATCTAGCTTTGTTCCTTGTAAATTGTCCATCGTCATTCAATTTATTCCTAAAAACCCATTTTTTGTCGATCACATTCATATTCTTTGGTCTTGGAACCAATTCCCAAGTGTCATTTTTCTCTATTTGATCCAATTCTACATCCATGGCCTTATTAAAAAATTCATCCTTGTTGGCTTCTTCAAAATAGTTTGGTTCAATTGTAGATAAGAGTGCTAGGTGTGTTTGTTCTGGTGAATGGATTTTTCTTCTAGTCACAACTCCTACATCTTTGTTTCCAATAATCTGATCTGAAGGATGATTCTTCTGTACTCATTGGCTAGGTGTCTTTGGAGATACTTTCTGAACTTGCTCTTCTTCTTCTATCGAATTATCTTCATCTTCATCTTCCTCTTCTACTTCTTTTTCATCTTCTTCTTCGAAAAGTTGTTCCATTGATTTGTTTTCTTCTTCCTTTGATTTTGGTCTACCTATTTTATCAATTGTTACATTGATTCTTTCCACAACTTTGCTTAATCTTAGATTGTAACACTTGTATGATTTCCTTGTACTTAAGTAACCAACAAGTATTCCTTTGTCCACACGAGAGTCAAACTTTCCCATTCTTCCATCTTCTCTTTTGATGTAGCATTTTCTTCCAAAAACTCTAAAGTGCTTCAGATTTGTTGGTCTTCCTTTTCATAGCTCGTAGGGAGTTTTATCAATGTTGTTTCTGAGCATTACTATGTTTTGAATGTGAACTGTTGTATGCACTGCATGTGTCCAAAAAATATTTGTCAACCTTGAATCTATTATCATTGTTTGATCCATTTCTTGTATTGTCCTATTCTTTCTTTCAACAACTCCGTTTTGTTGAGGTGTCCTAGAGACGAAGAATTTTCTTTTTATTCCATGATTGTTGCAATAGTCCATAAATTCCTTTGAGGTGAATTCTAACTCCATTATCTGATCTTGAGCATTTGATTCTTGAATCCATCTCACTTTCAACCATTTCCTTGTAGATATTGAAGTTTTCAAAAGCTTCTAACTTGTTCTTAAGAAAACAAACTGCAGTCATTCTTGTATAATCATCAACTAATAACATAAAGTATCTCTCACCTTTTAAGCCTTTTGTTGTGGTTGGTCCAACTAGATCAGTATGCACAATTTCCCGTGGTTTTGTTGTTGAATATTCCTTTGATTTGAACCTAGTCTTTGTTTGTTTTCTTTGTTGGCAATACTTGCATAAAGTGTTGGTTGGTTTCGTGATCTGGGGCATTTCTATGACTGCTTCTATTTTGATAACTTTGACAAGGTTATCAAAATGCATGTGACCCATTCTTCTGTGACATAGCCAACTTTCATCTTCCTTTCCTATACAACACTTTTCATTTCTAATTTCGCTTAACACATATATGTTGCTTGAAGTTCTTGTAGCTGTAGCGACCAATTTCCTTGAACCTTCTTTTCTTATCTCACACTTTTGTAAATCGAAAGTAACTTTATGAACTTGGTCACACATTTGACTCACACTTAACATATTATGTTTCATATCTTCTACTAGTAGAACATTTTCTTCCTTTTCATTCTTGTTCCCAATTCAGACCGTGCCTTTTCCAATGATTTTGGCTTAATCATCATTTCTAAAGGAGACTGATCCATCTCTTTTCTTTCGTAATGTAAGAAACTTGTCTCTATCACCTGTCATGTGTTTTGAATATCCACTGTTAACATACCAACCATGTTTCTTCTATTTATCTTGTAGAGCGACTGTGCATTCTTCATTGCTATACTGATCTTTCTTTCTTATCCATGTTGTTTTCTGAGGTTCTTGTTTGTGACTTCGTTGAGGTTCTTTAGGAGGGACTGTCATTCTGCAATTTTTGGCCATGTGTCCAAAATTGTTAGATTTGTAACATTCCACTTGAGTGCTCAAAGATTCAAACCTGTTGTAACTTCTTCTCTGTGTTTCACTAGGTATTCTTGAATAACCCCTTTGTGTATGGCTCTCAAAGTAGTTATTATTCATGTTGTTAGCTCTGCAATTTACAGCTTTATGTCCAAAATTATTGCATGCATAACATAAACCAAAACATATAGTTTGATACCTGGTAGTTGAAGATCTTCTGAAAGGAGGTGCTCTTATGAATCCTTCTTCTTATTGAGGCATGTCTATCTGTTGTTAATTCTAAAATATGAATCTTCTCGGTGGAGGAGTGTCCCTGTAATCTTCCTTGTATATATTTTTATCCCCTTTGATTGTTTCTGCAAAGCTTTTTGGATTTGTTTCTTGCTCTATTGTTTTGGAGCTTGATCCCTTTTTTGTCTGATTGTATCCAAGTCTGGACTTTTCAAGATGAGATTTTTTACTGTTGATAATGTCATCCAGAACTTTTGAGCTATTCTGCATATTTTTCTTTTGAATATCCTTTCTTAGTGTGACAATCTCTGCTTCCAGGTTTCCAATGATCTTGTCCTTTCCTTCTAGTTGTTCTTTGAGTGCTTCTTCAATTTTTTTTATCTTGTTCTATTTGAACCTTCAATTTTGTGATCATTTGTTCTATTTCTTGAGTGTCTTTTTTCTTATCTAGTTTTTCTTGTAGGTTCTTGTTTTTCTTCTTTTCTCTTCTGATAACTTCTATGGCACTCATTAATTCTTCTCGGAAGTCAACTTCCGCCTCTTCAATTTCTTCTTCATATGATTCTTCGAAGTCTTCTTTATCAAAGTCTTCTACTGCCATCAATAAAACTCTCCTTGTTTCACTGTCACTCACTTCATCTTCATCTGATGGTGAGATGTCTTCTTTGGTGAAAAATCTTTTCTTGAAAAATTTATTTGTAGTTATTTTACCTTTATATGTTTGTCTTCCTTTTGAGTAACCTTGATCATTTCTCTTTCTCTTATGAGGACATTTGTTAGCAAAATGACCAATACCATCATAATTAAAAAAAATTAAAAGAAGCTTACCTCTATACCTACCGTTGGTTCCCTTGTTCAGTCTTTTGACGAAGTTGGCCACTTCTTCATCATCTTCTGAGATGTCACTGTTGTTGCTATATTCTTCTTGTTCCTTTTTCTTTTTCTTTGATCTTTTGGATGCTATGAAGGTTGCTTCTTTTACATCTGGATTTTCTTGTTCGAAAAATAGGAAGTTCAATAGACTACTGAAGATGGAGCTCGTATAAGGCCTGACCAAGATTTGTGACTAGGTATTTGAGCTTATCAGTCTTGGAGTGAAAATGTTGCTCAACTTCAGCTCTAGGAGAAAGTATCTCAGGGGTCCTAGGCTCAAAAATGGTTTGTTCTAAGACTGTTTCACTGAAAAAATTATTAGATTTTGTCTTGAAAAGACTTGTTCAAAAGGGTATCTCGAACTCAAGGTATGGAAGAACAACTAACTTTTCTGGGATGGAAAAAGACCTCGGAAGTGGGTTGTTACTCCTTGAAATTTATGCAGTGCTTTTCTTCCTGAGTACTCTTTCGGGATTATCTATTACTATTGCAGGTTCTGGCTCAGGATGACATCTGGTAGAAATTATTTTGGGAGCCAGAACTGTTGATTGTATTCTACCTTTGGAGATTTTGGTTATTTATACACAAACTTTAACAACCTCTGAATATTATTTCTAGGTAGATATTAGGGTTTGCATTTTTTCCAGAAATAAAGTCATATTTGATCTTGGGGAAAGAAAACAAGGGGTAGAAAGTTTGTTTCAGTTCATCCCCAGTATGGTCTCCATTTATGTTATCACTCTGTAAATTCCTAGAGGTTGTTATGAGGTAAGAAGAAACTTATCATAGGTAACCTTAACCAACCACTTCGAAACTGGAAGCTAGCCCTACCAATTTCAGAGAGGGATCTCTCCGTGAGTTTTAGATTTGTTTGAGCTTTCAAGATTTTAGGCTAGTTAGAAAGAATATAACCGAGTTGTTTGTATTGTTTTTGAATGAAGTGGCTGAATATGACTTGCGCTTCCATTGGGCTATGGGGTCTATTTTTAAAGGATAGAAGTTAAGACAACCTTTACAAGATCTGTTTTACAGGGAGAGATAGTGCTAATGATGAATTATTTAGGAATAAAAATGGCGTATTGCTGAAAATGTGAGATATCAGTTAAAACAAAAAAGCATTTAAGAATTTCTTTGTTATAACATCAGAGGAAAAACATTTAAATATATAAAAGATTAAGAACATAGTACACGATAGTAAATTCTGCGATTTTAACTTCCTTTAAAGATTGGATTTAGAAAGACAATATGATAATTGAGAAGGAAAAACTTGTACACAAACAGAGGGAACTTCACCAACAATTGACACACAGAAATCATGTGAAACTTCTCTTTGTATTACTGGAATAACTTCTTGATAAAAATTACAACAACTAGAGCTTGCTCAGGCGTAAATATCAACAACCCTCAATACTTCTAAGTTGGAAATATTTATAATAAAGGTTACAACGACCCTGTCATTAATGATCAGGACGTGGCAGATTCTAAATTTAACTAACTAAATCAACAAGATACAAAACTTTAGGGACTATTAATGATGTATCAAATTCTTCAATCTAATTTTGGAGAAGGTCGTTGGTGAGTCATCTACATGACTTTGTTTGATCTTATTACTGACTAGACTTGGACACCTCATCTCCTACTCGATCAAATTGCATAGCTCTTCCTATCATAGCTGATTGGGAATAATGACTTTGAGTAATATTCAATATATTTCATCCATCTTTGTGTACTTGGAAAAAGTTGGACTGATGATGAAAATATACCGAATCTTGTGCTATATGTTGATGTCTGGCTGCAAACTTTCTAAGAACGGCTTACCTGTTATGCTGGCCTGTATTCCCGAAAATTTTGAACTATATTTGGACACAGTGGCCAACTTATGTTTGTAATTAGGAAGGGTCATTAACTTATCATTTAGGACCATTAAGTCTGGGAGACCTTTCTTCTGCAGAGCTTCGATCTTACTGAAAAATCTTTGAACTCCTGCATCCATCATCTGGACTTTCTCTTCCAACTGCAGCATAAGTCCTCTCTTGGTCAGAACCCTCTTGACTTCAAGGATGGTTTATGTCCTGTCTTCAATCTTCAAATCCTCTAATTCTTCCTTGGTTTTCGAATTCAGGAATCTAATGATCTCAGTGGCTTCTGTGGGCATTTCTCCCAGCTCTCCTTTTATTTTCTCAATAGCCTGGTTGCTCCTCTATACTAGTTATTTTTTCTCAAACATGATTTGCACCATAGGCCATATTTCATTTATGGAGTTGGAGATATCCATCCAAATATTTTCCTTTGCCTTAGCAAGTGTCTTGCCTGCCACTGTTTTCTTTTGAAGCTACTGCAATTCCTATTTGAGCTTGTCTGATGTTTGCTTCTCCATGGAGTATGTTGTTTGGTAAGAAGACTTGAGCTGTTGAAGATCTTCAAGCTCCTTTTTTAGTCTGCTAATTTATGTCTCTTGCAATTCCATTTCCTCCATGGATTTAGCTAATTCCACTGTCTTTTCCAGAGCTGTTAGTGGAGTTGTTGAGGGAGTTTCTGCTGTGGAGGTTTCTTGATCAGGGGATCAAATTTTGCTCAATTTTAAAAGTTCTCGAAATGCGATGAAAACAGTGCCATTGTGTCAGTCTCGTCTTCCTGATTCCGGCGGTATATTTACTTTCTCAAACGGAGTCCGTATGGAGAAGATATCGTGATCTATTCGCCAAGCCAAACATGCAAAAATTTTAGATGCTGACTGTACCTGTCCGTACAGTCCGTACGGTGATGTGGTAGGTCCATACAGTCCGTACGATGACATGTTGATGGTGATGTGGCAAGAAATGGTTGGTTGATGTTGGAGAATCATGGAGCGACACGTATCTTGTTGACGACAAATGGTATGAGGGCACGTGGCCCAATCCATGGGCGCCACGTGTCCCTCATTGGTTGGGTTATTATTGTTGTGTAAAATGTAATGGGAGTCCACGGGGTTCGACCCCTGGACCTCCTCCACTATATAAGCCTTGAAAAACCTCTGATGACCATTATGCCGCCACATGAGTCTTGTTAGTTATGTGGTGTCAAATATATTCAACATTGTTTAATGTTTAAAGCGGAGGGGGGTCGGGTCAGGGCTTAGCCTCGACCCATAGTTTTATTACACATATAACCATTGTATTATATATGGCACGGATTCATATACATAAACCAAAGTTTTTGTGTTAACATATATTATGTGGCACGCACGATTGTACATTTGCGCACGGGTTTCAAACATGTAGCCCATGGTTCTATATAATATACCATGTGACCATGCCTAGAGCAGGAGGTTGGTGCGGTTATAATCGTTGGCACTTTTTACCTTAACATACGGTCACATGTGCCATAAGCCCAGGTGCCGAGGTAGTTAAGGGTTGGTGTGCCCTTAACCATCCTACGGTTTGCACTGTTGGTGCAGTTGCGCCTGGTGCTGGGTTTTTACGCTTAAAATAGTGTGTGAGCCAGGTTCATTGAAGGAGGGTGTGAATTGTAGAACCAGAGATAGTAAGCTTGAAGAGGGAGACTTCTAGGAGGCCTAACTTCTTCATTTTTCGACCGATTGAGGTGCCGAAAGAGCCCAGATAGGGGTTTTGGGACGCTGGGAAGCCATTGGAGCAGTCGATTTGTTAGTTTGAGCATTGTAAGACATGTTTTTGAGCACTTTTTGAGAAATTAATAATAATGATCCATTGGAAGCTGGACCAGGAGATGTAGCCTATAAGAGGGGTGAACTCCTTTATCAATTGATGTGTTTTATGTCTGCTGTTCAATATTTATGTTGTTGTCTATGTGGATTTTTCATAAGTAATCCTTAATTTATGTGTTGCAAACTAATCCATTTGCTTTAAACACATGACATTTCACTTGCAATAATTATTCAAGTTTTTCAAGTCTTCTTCATTTTTAGATCAGTTGGTATCAGAGCACTGGTTTTGAAGACTTGATTGTTTGCAAGTTTTGTTTCTGATGCTCACAAGGTTGAAACTCACAAGAGGAGAAGGTAAAATTGTGGAGAAAAGTTTATATCCGACAAGGAGGAAGCAGTTTCATTCACCGCAAGTTGTAGAGAGACATTCACCAAGCATGGCTCATGCAGAAGATCATGAACGTGTTCTGAATGAAGAAGAAGACTTCAGGCAGACTATCATACAGTTAAGAGATATGATGAAGGTCATGATGGAATGGAACATTATGTCGTAGGGTGAATGCTCTAACCCTTCAATGCATAAGGGAGGCGGTGGTGACAAGACTCCAAACAGAGATGGAGGGAATGGTGCTTCTCCACCACACTCTCCTCCTCCATCTTCTTCTTCTTCTTCTTCTTATACTAGTTCAAAACATCTTTCGAATGGGCATGGTAAAACTCCTTCACAAATTCCTTCATTAAATCTTGATATAAAATTTGAGTTGCCACTTTATAATGGAGACGTTAACACTGAAAAGTTAGATAACTGGATACGTCAAATTGAAGTCTATTCTAGAATACAAAAGATTCAAGATGATGAAACCAAAATTTAGTTAGCTTCATTAAGATTAGATGGTTCAACACTTATTTGGTGGGAATCTAAGACACATGAGGAAATGAAAAAGAATGGAAAATTTTTGCTTTCTTGGAATGATTTCATTATAGCAATTAAAAAACAATTTTATCCATTAGCATATAAACAAAAGGAAACCATGGAATGGAAGAATTTTAGACAGGTTAAAGGACATAATGTACAAAGTTTTACTCAGGAATTTAGGAGAAGAGATTTGGTTTTGGGAGTTGATTTGTCTTCATAGGAAACATTGCTCAAATATATTGGTGCTTTGCATAGTTATTTGAGGCATACTATACTTATGTTTAATCCCACGAATCTAGATGAATTTTTTGTATAGGCTACTCATTTGAAAGCAAGGGGAAAGAATGATACTCATGAAGGTTTCAAGAATACATACAGCCAGGGAGACAAAGGGAAGAAGAAATTCAAAGGCAATGGTAGGAAGAATGATGCAGTGAAGAAGGAGGGAGAAAAGTTCACATGTAAACATTGTTCAAAGGATGGCCATGATGAAGACCACTGTTGGAAGCTTCATTCTGAAAGAAGACCCAAGAAGTTTGGCAACAACAACAAAGGGAAGTCGAAGACTATTGTGACTGTTCTACAAGATTTGGGTTTGGATTCTAGTGATGAGACGAAGATCACAGCCATGGGTTACCAAGGTAATAATTATGTTGCAAGTACTAGCTCTTCAAGTAATGAAAATGTCAATGTAACTCAACAGGAGAAAATGAGAATTTAAATTTTTCATATAAGGGTTGTTTCAAAACATACTAAGATAGACACGTTGTTTGATTCGGGGTCACAAGCAAATCTTATTTCTGAAGAGACTGTTAAGAAACTTAAGTTGGAAACAAGTTCACATCCTAAGCCATACCCTCTTGGTTGGATATGTGATAATGCTAAGTTGCAAGTAACCAGGAAGTGTAAACTTAGGTTTGCTATAACTGCCAATTTTGTTGATGAAGTAGAGTTGGATGTGATTCCGTTGGATATATGTGGCATTGTTTTGGGAAGTCCTTATTTGTATGATAGGAAGGCTATTTTCTATCGTCGGGAGAATAAGTATCATTTGTTTAAATATGGGGTTGAGTATGTTGTCAGAGCTCACACTAAGAAGATGAATTTATCAGTCATTAATGCAGGGCAAATGAAGAGGTTAGTTAATGCAAGTAAAAATTTTGTTCTCTTAATGATCAAACCTAAAAATGATATTGAGAATGAAGCATTTCAAGGTTGTGATACTAAGTTAAAATCAAATCTATTTGAAGTTGTTAATCAG
>CBVK0100977011.1:0-13366 GCA_900067695.1 Picea abies
AAAAATTCAAAGTGTTTAAGGCTCTAACTGAGAATCAAATAGGAAAAATATTGAAGGCAGTATGGTCTGATAGAGGAGGAGAGTTTAGTTCAAGGAACTCCAAAGAGTTCTGTGATAAACATGGAATCAAACGAGAATACACTATTCCAAGGACTCCACAGCAAAATGGAGTAGTTGAGAGGAAGAATAGATCAGTTCAACAGATGGCAAGATCAATGATGAATGAAAGGAATATTTCTCAGACATATTGGGTGGAAGAAATCCATACAATTGTTCATATCCTTAACAAATCTCATCTCAGGCCACACAGTGACAAGACTCCTTATGAACTATGGTTTGGAAGACCTACTTCAATCAAGCATTTTAAAGTCTTTGGGAGTAAATGTTACATCAAGAATAATGATGAAAATATTGGAAAATATGATGACAAGGCTGATGAAGGTATCTTCTTAGGTTATGCTACAAAATGTAAAGGAAACAGAAGTTATAATAAGAGGCTGCATAAATTGGTTGATTGTATCAACATAAAAGTTGATGAAGAAATCTCAATACGTAATGTAAGCAGTATTGAACCAAGCAGAGAAGATATAGTTGAAGTTGAATATGAACAGGTCCAAGGATAAAAAATAAAAGAATCTAAATCAGATGAAGACACAAATACTCAAGCTGACACAAATCAACAAAAAGAAACAAAACCACCTCTCAGAATTGTCAGAAAGAATCATCCTGAAAATCAGATAGTTGGAGATATAAATAAAGGAGTTTAGACAAGAAGGAAATTGACTAAAGACTCAAAAAAATCTTAGGTTGCTTTTATATCTATGATTGAACCTAAAAATTTTGATGAAACCAACAAGCATGATGATTGGATTAGAGCTATGAATGAAGAGCTTGATCAAATTGAGAAGAACAATACTTGGGAGCTTGTTCCTAGACCTGAAGATAAGAATGTAATAGGTTCCAAATGGGTGTTCAAGAATAAAATGAATGAACAAGGACAAGTTGTTAGGAATAAATCCAGATTGGTCTGTAAAGGGTATGCACAAGTTGAAGGACAGGATTTTGATGAAACCTTTGCACCAGTGGCAAGATTGGAAGCCATCAGAATGTTTCCTGCATATTCATGTCATAAGAAATTTAAAGTGTATCAGATGGATGTTAAGTCAACATTTATTAATGGAGATCTAAAGGAAGAAGTATATATGGAGAAACCTGAAGGATTCTCATTGACAGATAATCTTGATTATTTCTGCAAGCTGAAGAAAGATTTATATGGACTGAAACAAGCACCACGAGCTTGGTATTATAGTCTGGACAAATTTTTACAAGACAAAGGGTTCAAGAAAGATATTGTTGACAACAATATCTACATTAAGTCTGAAGGTGATGATTTACTAGTTGTTTTGGTTTATGTAGATGACATTAATTTTGGTTGTACTAATGATTCCTCTGTCCAGTGGTTTTCTAACTCTATGCAAACAGATTTTGATATGTCCATGATAGGAGAACTGTCATACTTTCTTAGATTACAAGTAAATTAGAGTTCTGCAGGAATTTTTATCACTCAAGAAAAGTATTTGAAAGAGATGTTGAAGAAGTTATAGATGGAAGATTCTTCCCATGTTAGTACACTGTTGAGTTCTCAACACACCCTAAAAGTTTTGTGACCATTTCCTTTTGGGTAACACCTTGTTTTCCACCTTTGATTGTTCTCACCTTGGTCTAAAAATGATAATTTGCTTATCAGTATATGTTTCATGTCTTAAGTTTCTCTTGAACATACAACAAAGAACCATCTTAAGAGACACAATGACTACTCAAGGAATCAACGACCTAGAACTTCCCCGACTCCCTAGAGAAGTTCAACATCAGTGAAAGATTAAGGTGGTGAAAATCACTTTGAGAAGTCAAAGTAGTTGAGTACCGACCTTCGTTAGCTTCGGACGATAGTAGTGTTTCTTTCTTACGAAAAACCTCCAAAAATATTTCTCCAAAGGTTGATCCTTTCAGTTTTGGTAGAAAAGTGTAATCGTGAGCATCGCACAAAACAAGAGTTCCATTGCCGATTGTCGACTCTTAATCACCAATCCAATTGTCATTAGTATCGATATTTTTATCAAGAAGGAATCAGCATGGATAAACCATCTAAATAGTAGTCGATCCCTGATCTGTATGAAGGTAAGATGTGATGTGACGTTTAACCCCTAACTGTGTTAAGTACTCTGCATTCAAAGCTTTAGTTAATTAGTATATCGCGCATTAGTTACTATATCATGCGTGAATCAAAAGGGAACCATTAAACTCCTCGATACAATGCATCTCCATCCGCGCCTCCGCCGTCAACCAGTTAAGTTTCAGCAACAGAAATCCGATAGCGGTTTATTTTGAAATCTGCATTGATCACCCATATTAAATAATTGATATGACTAGTAGTATCTCCCAGTTATATTCTTTAGAGTCTTTTTATGTGATCCCACTCTACGCGACAAGGAATTTAGAACAAATAGGAGAACAAAGCCACCAATCCAGAAGAAGCATCTGAAGTCCAATGAGTATTAAACAATTATCTTAGCAAGCATTACAGGTATGGGTTCACTTGTGGTTTTACGCTTCATTTGTATACGTTCCCACTTGACGCTACTCTGTATACATTTTCTAAGGGTGGCTTTGATTGTAGGGACAATGCCTCCAAAGAAGCCATCCACCAGGAAATCACCACAGGCGCCAAAGATGCAAGAATCAAAAATAGGAGAAGGCTCCTCCCCAGCAGTTGCAAGACAATTAGAGTTCACTCCTAAGTTGGTGTCCATCATCAAGGCGATCACCAATGAGCCCTTTTTCCAGACCCCATATTTCGAAGACAAAGAGGCAAGCGTTGGAGAAAAGACAACTTTTCCTTACTGGGAAGAAGTCTTCAAAAATATTAAGAAAGAAGAACCCCTCGAATATACTTCGCACAACAACCTTGATACAAGGAAGCTCGATGACAAGGTCCTCCCAAATATTCGCAGGGCTTATCTGCACATGGTGGCAATATGGTCTCCAGTTTTCCCTTGTGTCAAGCTATTAAAGTGGCTCATTGATCACATCGATGCACATAAATGTTTGATTAATGATGACAATGGTGAATGCGTCGGGGTTTTCCTGCCATCAAAAATTTAGAAATACTACAAACTCAATGAGTCTGTAGAAAAGTTGAGCATTGATTTTGTGTTGAGTTTCTATGCCTCTCACGACACTAGAAAAATCATGGCATCCTGGTGTAGGGACGACAAGAAATTCATGAACTGAACTTCTTGCTGGTACCTGACGGTCAATCTCAGGGAACCATACGCCTATCTCATGGCCCTTCTCTGCAAATTGTATGGGGAGAAAGACTGCTCCCGGTTTTTGGAATCTTGGATGCCTCTGGCTTTTATAGTCGCCATTTCAAGCATCGATTTCAATAGGGGTGCTATCATCTCTAAACAGTTCATCACCCGCATAAAATAGGCCCAGGGGCCAAAGGAGGGAGATACCCCTACCTTCTACATGGCTTCATATCTACTGGACATCATCTGTGCCAGGAATGCTTTTGTCAGGATGAACTTGAATTGGCACCCTTTGGAGCTCATCGTCCATGTATACTACAAAATCTTGTGTTAAAATAGGTACAAGAAATCCTTTCTTGTTATCTGTGATCAGTTTATTACGCCCATTTACTTCTTTCTCTTTAAGAAAGAATGCCCTAGATTATCAGGAGAAGCAAAGAAGGTCATAGTTAAAATTGGTTACTAGCATTTGGATGAACGAGAAACCTACATCAAGATTTTTAGCACCACAGGGGAACCACATTTATTGCCCGTTTATGTTCTCAATCGGCTAGTGTTAGGAGAAATATGCTATCAAACCATCATATAAGGATACAACACAACTTTAGTAAAAGACAAGAAGAGAGATTTCATACCGAATGGGTTTCATATTGGCTTATGCATGGTCAAAGACACCATGCATGCTAAACAACTTGGGCTAGGTCAATTGGAATTTTGGTCCCAAACTGGTCGATTTCGCAAACATGATCCCAGGGGATTGGTCATACAGCACACATAATAGGTTTCATCATGTTGGCCTTATGCCCATGATCAATTTGAGGATGAAATTTTCACTAAGAATGCTCAAGACTGGGATATGGTGACAGCGAGGAACGATGATCCTAGAGGAACTAGGTTTAGATCTATGAGCTTTGAAGAGCATACCACATTTTTGGAGCAAGTAGTTCAAGGAGTTGGTCGATGCCCTAAATCAGCAGTAGCATATGAATTGTAGGAAGAAACAAATGATCCCCAAGAAGACATTGAGATTGTAGAAGCTCATCAGGGATCCCCGATACATAACAGATATTTCCCTGAAGATCAAACAGCTCAAGAGAGTGGCGCACTTTTCCACCAGCAAGCTCAACTATTAATGAAATGGATGCAGGATAACCCACATCTTGCCACAAGTCCTGGGATTACAACTACCATCCAAAGCGTCCCGACAGAACCAAGAAATCCTGGTCTCATAGTCACCAATGGCACCAATGGGTTGGGCAATCCTGAATCTATGATATCACCAATTGATCCCTCAAGAGAAGGAACAACTCAACCAGAGACAGGTCGGGTGTCGATAGAAACACAAGCACCCAACACCTTGAGCATGCTTATACACATATACAGGGATGACGAGAGCATGTAGCCCTCTCGTGGCACCCCGGTGCACATCCAAGAAGAAGAAGGTCTCGAAAATACCCCTTCCCCAAGTCCCAAAAAGGTATCTTTTGTTAGGCCCGGGGTTCAGGACCATGGAGTCCCACATAAGGAAGTTGAAGATGAAGGTAATCTCAATACAGGAAAGTCCGATGAACTAGAAATAGATGTTGGCCCGAGTGACGAACCTCGACAGAAGGAAATCGACAGTTGCACGATCGATGAGCAAGTAACTGACAAGTCTGTGCCTGACACCTCTATCCTACCCAATACCTAGATCCTCGATGAGAAACAAGTAGAAGTTGGATCTACAAGGCAGAATGAAGAAGTTTGAGATCCCATTCTCGAACAAATATACATTATGGGAATCTTGGGAAACAATCTCAGATGGGGTGATCAACAAATACCAGACTCAGTAGATGAGGTCGTAGACATCTATGCAATCTCCTATGATCAAAAGAGAAAGGCTATCATATGGAGGACTGCAAAGAAGAGAAGAATCACCCTGGATCAATCCATCATAGTCGTCACTGAGGAGAAGTTAATCGATACAGCAGACACCTATACATATAAGATGATTAGTGTGGGAAAATCCCTCTTAGAGGCCCCCCACGACAGAGCCAGGAGAGATGAAAAGGAACTTGCTGCTGCCCAAAAGGAGCTCGAACACTTGCGAAATCTTGTTGATTACTATAAGGGTGCTACACAGACAAATGTGTATTTAAAAGATGAGTTTGGTAAAGTTTATAATGAGTTCAAGAAGAAAAGACACCTATTAATTATAGCCGAATTATAGGAAGACACTCTCATGGGACACGTGACGTGTAAGGAAATGGAGCGATGGTTTGATACGACACAGGAGGCGGTGGAGAGGCTCGAGTTTATTGAGACAATCTAGAAAGGGCGAGAAAAGGAAGACCACGACATTTAGCTAGTAAGTAAAAGAAGTCTCAATCGCATGAAGCGATTAGCCGAATATTGGGCCAAAATGTCTCGAATCCCACACAAAGAAATCCAGGAACAATGGGCCAAATGTCAGAAGCACTGGGATAAAATCAATAAAATAATGAAAGACATCAGACTCCTTGAGTATGGTACCCCCGATATGTTTATGAACCTAAACGAAATAATCAAGTTGTGCACCGAACAAGATGTGTTATGGGCCGAAGAATGCTTAAGGGTCACTAATGCAAAGCCATGGAAAGTAGAGTAGTTCGCAAGAAATCTAATCAAATCGAGAACCACGCTTCAGAAATTGAACTTTAGCCTTGTAAAGTATTGGGCACACATAGCAAACATCAGGGGAATATATGCGGCTCCAATGGAACAACAAAGATTTCCATGGGCCAACACCTGCGAATAACTCTTTATCGGGTGGTCTGATTATGAAAGAGCCCACCCTTTTCAAGAAACAAATCAGGTGGACTGTTGAAATACTATTAGATGATAACGCCACGTGGTGATTTTTTATTAGCTTAAATTGTATTTTACCGTTAATTACTGTTAAGACTTTATATTATAAATAGGGACATCGATCGATGGCCAAGGGTCGATGGTTGTTGTAAGAACGCTTTTTCTTTTGGTTGGTGATAATTATTTCAAGATTTCTATGAATTAAGAAGCACTTCTAGACCAAAGACGAGTTATTTTTCATCAGATGTATGTGATTGGAGTTGGAGGAGAATTACTTCCTTTCCTGTTCCATGAATGTTGCAATGAATGAGTAAGAGAAATTAATTCTATTGTCAAGATATCTGGTACAATGTTTTGATGTTCTTTGCTTTAAATGATGAAAGTAAATCATTGTGCTTCTATGTGATGAATGTCCTGGTAGATGAATTATTTTTCTTACCCTAATCTTGGTTACATATGTGTTTATTTTTCTTTATGTTAAGTAGTTTACCTCAGCTATGTGATGAGCTTCTTGGTAGATGAATTATTTTGCTTTCCATGATCTTGATTAAATATATGTTTTTCTTTTTGTTAAGTAGTTTTTGTAGACAGTAGTCAGATGCTCATTCAGTTAGAGCATTAGTACTAGGCCCTCTGGCATAATATCGTTGTCTGCATGCTCGAGCAATGGGTTATCCCAAGCTCGATCCCTTCCCAATTGTTAAAAATTGTGTCCTGTCTTTGTCAAATTGGTTTATACTGTCTTGCATATCTCGTACGAGCCCCCCATCTAAGATACAATATAGAGAAGAACTATCCCAAGTGAAGGAAGATCCTTCACCCGAAAACAGAAAATCTCATTGATAATTTGGCCAGATCGTAAGATCTAGAGAACCATTCCACTCCAAATGTTGCAGAGTCTAATTGGGCCTCGGTGGCAGGTTTGGTTCCTATTGTTGAGTCAGTGGATTTAGGCCCCATCAACAGAATTTTTGCTATGAGGGACTGAGAATGAATGGTTGGATATGCAAGTTTCTTGACATTTCAAATAGCCTATAGATTCGTAACGGCCCACATGCATGGCTAGTCATCCAACAGACAACCCACCTTTACCGAGTACTCCCGAAGTGGATAACTCACCCCACTCTGAGGAAGGATATCTTCACCCTAAAATACCTTACGCCCTCCCTCAAGAAGAAGTGAATCAGTTTAGAAGGATTACTAGAGCCTACGCCCATCAAATCGGTGTGTTTCCCTTCACCCCCATCCTCCCTCGAAGAAAAAAACAAACCATACTAGTAGTCAGCACTACCGACAAATTTTTCATACATTCCGTCTAAGACTTAATAGATTTCACGATCACCGAAATCCAAGAACCTCTTGACCTCATACCCGAGACACCAGCTGACAATGTCTCTGAACCTAACGATCTTTCGGAAGAGGAAGAACCTAACTCTGACTTCAAAGATATGGAAGGGAACAACGTTCGTGAGGAGGAGAGAGAAGTTCCACTTCAAGACAACCAACCTTGGTTGACCAAGGCATCGTGGTTGTCTCGAGACGAGTACACAATCTCCCACGGCACCCGAAAAATTTTCTCCCCAAGTATGATCCTAAAACCTCAGGACTACCCAAAGATCATATCAAGAAATTCATACTCACGATCAGGCTTATGAACGTTCAACATGAAGACATAGTATGAAGACTTTTCCCCTACACAATTGAGAACTTGGCTTCCACATGGTATTTTAATTTTCCCGTAGGATCCATAACCAACTGGACTAAGTTCCAAAAGGATTTCCTAGAAAAATTCACCGAAGAAACTACCACGAGATCCCTTATGGCCAAATTATTTGTAGCCATCATGACCCCAAAAGAAAGGTTCAAATATTTCAATCAAAGATTCACAACTATCCTAAACAAATTTCATCCCACGATGAAACCTACTCAAGAGTTGCAAATTGAGGTCTATGTGCTTTCGACCCCTATTTCAATGTTTGTTAAGAGAGCCTCTAAGCAAACCCTCGTGGAGAATTTCGAAGAGGCCAAGATGATAGAGTTCCAGATGAAAGGATGTAAAGAAGGTCAGGCCTCCCTAGTGAGAAAAGAAATCCACCCCCCTCCTAGGAGAGGACTCCTCTTGACTAGATCGTCAGGGAAGCTGGCCGAAACAACTCTCAATAAAGGTAATGGGGATATAGAAGACCTACAACGCATGGTCAAGAAACTATCAAATAATATTATAGATATGAAAAGAAATGCGGGTGAGGGAAACCAAAACCAAAGACCCTATAAGCCTTTCTTTAAAAGAAACCATATGTTCAAATCAATTCAACCTCCCCCAGCCAACCTAAACATTGATCTAGGAAATGTCGCCTCTGATTCTTTCTGTAATTAACACCAAGAGAAACACTCAGAAAGGGAAAGCCTTTAGTGGGTCCATGCCATGAACTTAATGACCAATCATTTTCTAGACAAAGTTTCTCTGACTGAACCATCTAGTAGTTTGGCCTTTAATATTGCTAATCAGGAAGAGGCTGACCCAACACAAGACACGACCATGTTGATATGGGATCCTGACGTGATCGTGTCTTCGGATGATCTGTTTAAATCTCAGGACCACCTGCAAATATATTAGCAATACATACATGTAGTAAGGGTCAACCCGGCCCAAAAGATACTGATGCCACCCATGCCTCACAAAGTAAATTAACTCCCGATCGCCCAAGAATACCTTTCACTCCCAGTAACAAACCTATAAGTATCCATACTCATGATTCTCCTAAATTAGATTACAATGTAGTAGAATATTTGAAGAAGCTGAAAGAAAATGTATCAGTTATGGATATATGTAGAATCCTGTAGCAGAAATACCTTCTGTTGCAAGCTCTAAGTTCAGTAAAAAACTCGACCACTGGCGATGGTCAGGAGAAGAATCCTCCCCCTACATATTTGGCAAGAAAACCAACGATAAACACCTACTCATAAGGTAGGAAGGAGAGGCCTTTTGTATCACCTTTCCTTTTAACGTTCGAAGTCTTCAATAGGAATCTCCACAATTTTCTGGTAGACTCTGGGGCGTCTTATAATGTCATGCCCTTGGCCGTTTGTAACAAATTAGGTGTTGTCCCTCTAAAAAGTGATAAGTGTGGCATAACACTAGATAGGACCTAGGTCAAGGTCATGGGGGAACTCAAAGAGGTGATGATCAGGATAGCCACTCATCCTAATTTCGTGCAGGTGATTGACATCATTGTGGTGGACATCCCTGAGGCATATGGGCTATTATTGAGCCAATATTGGTCCGAAAAACTAAACGGATACTTTATCATAGACTGGGCACACCTTTGTCTACCAATGAAGGGATACAAAAACATGATCAGAATCGATAGGGAAAGATACCTGAAACATATGGTCACTGACCTGGAAAACCTGAATGAACCAGCATCTACCAATTTTCCCATCCTAGGGAACTATTCTTGTGATTCTCACTTTGGAAATTTTGCTACTCTCTTGTCCGATGTTTTTCTTACTCAAAACTCTGAAATGACCTTTCAAGAAGAATTCTCGATGCCAATGGAAGATTCTCTCTTTTGTCAAAACCTAGTGCTAGGTATTCCGAAAGAAAAGATCGAAGAGCGGAACACTGATTGGGATATAAATCGTTGCTCATGAATTTGGACCCTTTATTTTTATGGATCCAAGTCACAAGAGGGTTCAGGAGCAGGGTGCATCCTCATCGATCAAATAGGTAAATGCCATTTCTTGTCTTGTAGACTAGAATTTGAGTGTACCAACAACACTGTCGAGTATGAATCCCTGGTACAAGGGTTAAAGAAAGCCATAGATCTTAATGTCAAGGAATTAAAGGTGTTTAGAGACTCAGAAACCATCATTAGACAAGTGAGAAACACTATACAACAACTCCCCTCATCTTAAGAACTACTAGCAGAAGGTACAGAGGTTGATAGAATGCTTTGAAGCTTTCAATATCACCATGATCCCCAGAGCGAAGAATATCCTCACTGACTCCTTAGCCACCGCTACTTCAATACCCTTGCCTTTATCATATTACGAAGCCTCCCAATTCACTGTAGAACTGCTCTACAAGCCATCGGTACCTAATAATATTTCTAATTGGAAAGTCTTTGAGGGTGATGAAAAGATCATGAGCTTCTTGACTATCAAGACAACTTCAGAGACCTCTCTATAGATGATGAAGAGTTCCAAGAAAAACTAACAGAAACCAGTCATCGGGAGGGTCAACACGCGGATAAACCAAAGGCTCACACAATTCCAAAAGGGATAGCGAATCTAGAGAATTTTTTTTTATCTAAAGGAACGATTTAAAGGACCTAAAAATGCAAAGACTGGTAGCTCCTGTCCCCTCCACGAAACTGTAAATCTTGGAACCCCAGACAACCCAAAGTATGTGAATCTTGGAAAAATGATATCTAAATAGAAGAGGAAATACTACCTCAAATTATTCAGACAATACCAGGATGTGTTCGATTGGTCCTATAAAGATTTGAAAATGTATGATACCTGCATCATTCAACACACCATCCCATTGAAACCCAAAATCAAACCTTTTCAACAGAAGCTCTGGAAGTACCACCCATCCTTGGAACCCCTCATGTATCAAGAGTTAATGAAGATTTTAGATGCGAAGATAATTTTCCAAGTTAGACATTCCGCCTGGGTAACAAACCTTGTTCCAGTAAGGAAAAAGTCAGGAGAAATTTGATTATGCGTAGACTTTCAGAATCTCAATAGATCTTCAGAAAAGGATAATTATCTTGTCCCGCTGATGGAGCAACTCCTACAGACCGTGTCGGGATCGAAATTTTTTTCCCTTCTAGATGGTTTCTCAGGATACAACCAAGTGTTGGTTTCAAAGGAAGACCGATTAAAAACTACCTTTCAGACCAAATGGGGAACCTTCTCTTATAAACGCATGCCTTTCGGCTTGATTAATGTAGGCACAACCTTTCAAAGGGAAATGGACGCGACATTTTGGGGATTTATAAGTAAGTGTGTGGTAGTATATTTAGATGACATAACAGTGTATTCGAAGAATAGAGAAGAACACATCCAACACTTAACTTATATTTTTGAAAGATGCCGAAAATACGATATATCACTCATTCCTAAGAAAACTATCTTCGGTGTTGAAGAAGGTAAGTTTTTAGGTCATATTATATCTCAAGTAGAAATTCTCATAGACCACGAAAGGATTAAAGACATAGCTCAACTCCCACTACCCCATAACAAGAAATCTATGCAATCCTTTTTCAGGCAAATTAATTTCGTAAGGAAACTCACCCCCGACTTCACCGAAATCATAAAACCCTTACAAAAAATGATTCGCAAAGATTTTGAGTTTAAGTGGGATAATGAATGAAAAGATTCTTTCAGCAATATCAAAGCTGCCACATCTCGGGCCCCGGTATTGTGAAGTCCTGATTTCAATAGAGACTTTAACATGTATGCTTTCACCTATGACCAATCGCTAGCTTTGGTTTTGACTTAGAAGGATGACGATAACAATGAAGCCCCAGTGTCATTTATGAGCACCAACCTTCAAAGACCTGAGCTCAATTACCCCACCATAGACAAGCAGGCCTATGTAGTCTATAAAGCAGTAAAACATTTTAGGTCATACACCCTCAAGAATCACACCAAGGTGATTGTGCCACACCCCACAGTCTGATCCTTGTTTACCCAACAAGAAATGGGAAAAAGAAGAGGGAAATGGATGGCGATAGTTGAGAAATTTGATCTAGATATAAAACCCGCCAAGTTAGTAAAAGGACAAGGTTTGTGCAAGCTCGCAGCTGAAGCTCAAGATCAAACAAACCAAGGTCTAGGGTGGGATAATGAAATAGCATTGTGGTGTGGTGAAGAAACATACATTTCCCCAAGACCGGACTCCTAGTAAAAGGATTTGGCTCATATATTACATCACGGGACTTGTCCCGAAAACCTCAACCTCAGAGAAAGAAGATCCCTCCGATTAAAATATGCACAATATCGCCTCATAAATTCAATACTCTTCCAGATCAACTATGATGGGGTATTACTGAGGTGTCTCAAATGAAAAGATGTTGATAAAGTGTTGAAATAAATCCATGAAGGCCTCGCTAGGGGACATTTTGCAGGAAACACCATCGCTCATAAGGTTCTAAGCGCCGACGATTATTGGCCCACTTTGTTCAAAGATGCTCATGCTTACGCTAGGAATTGTAAGAATTGTCAAATGAGTGTTGGCAAGGAGAGAAGGGAAGAAATACCACTTCAACCTGTAACCGTCTCTAGACCTTTTGAGCAGTGGGGGTTGGATATCATAGGAGAAATTACGCCCAACTCTTCAAAATTGCACAAGTATATTCTTACTACCACCGACTATTTCACAAAGTGGGCAGAAGCCATTCCTCTGACCCATGTAAATGAGAAAATTGTCATCCAATTTATAGAACAATAGCTAATTACAAGGTTTGGCATTCCTTATGTTTTGGTCTTTGATAATGCAGCCTACTTCTCCTCTACCCTATTAGCATAGTTCACCCTGGACAAAGTAATCACAATCAAGTACTTTGCAAATTATTACCCATAGGGAAATGGGGTGGCGGAATCAACCAATAAGAACCTGGTAAGGGTACTAAAGAAACTGGTTGCGGATAACCATAGAAATTGGCATAACCAACTCCATAATTCCCTATGGGCTGATAGGGTCACACCCAAAGAAGCTATAGGGAATTCCCTGTACTTTATGGTCTATGGACAAGAAGCCATCCTTCAAAACGGGCTTTATTTTCCATCTCTCCAATTGGCCCAAGATTCTAACGAATATCCATCCTTGGCCATGAAACAAAGAATAAACACCCTACTTATGCTAGAAGAAGAGAGATAAAAGGCTAAGTCAAAATTTCTGGCTCATCAACAGATAGAGAAAAGATGGTTTGATAATCATAAAGCTAAGGAAAAGAACTTTGAATTAGAAGATTTAGTCTTGAAGTGGGATAGGTAAAATGAACCCAAAGGAAAACATTCCAAGTTTCAGAACCTATGGCTCAGACCTTTCCAGGTGGTGAAGAATATTGGGGTAGGTACTTACCGGTTGCAAAATCTGAGGGGGGAACCCAATACTCTCCCAGTAAATGGCCAAGCCCTAAAACAATAAATCAAATAATAATATAAAAATAAATAAAATAATAATAATAATAATAATATATATGTGTGTGTGTGTG
>CBVK0100977018.1:0-10659 GCA_900067695.1 Picea abies
TCTTCCGATCTCACACCCCCAGCAAACCGGTGCCCCCTGTACTAATCCTTCTCGACTACAGAACTCAAACTCTCCTATGCAAATCCAAGAGAACCCGCCAAAAATGATCCTCTCCCCAAAACAAGTAGAATGATAATCCTCCCTCTTTTCATAAACCTTCTCCGCTCATATCCCTCCTTCACAGCCCTTTCTCATTTATTTCCTTATCCATTCATTCATTGCTTATCCGTTTATTAATGCTCCTTATCCGATTATTAATGCTCCTTATCCCCTCTGTATATGTAATCCTTTAATTTAAACAATATAATTTATTAACCCTTTTAAATTTATTACCCTATTCATTCAATGTGATAAGTAATTAATTTAATTAATTAATTAATCAAAATTATAACAATTAATTAATTAATAAATATTTAATTAATATTATTATACCAATATTTGTTTAGTTAAAACCATGTGAAGACAATTAATCACCTAATTAATTTTGCTTAATAATCCCTAAGCATATTTTCAACTAGGGTTGTTACATAAATCAAGACATGCTGTTGTGTAGATTACTGCATTTTGGGCGTTATTCAAGGTTACACTATCTATTTTCCTCTACTGCAAACAAGGTAGGACTCTTCCGTAATTGATGCCCTGCTCTATTTTACAGTTTTGTATTTTCATCTCATACTATTCGATATTGCAATTTCGGCTCAGATACGAAATACGACCTATGTGTTGTCAAACTGTTAATTTCATTTAAGGATTTTTTCTCATACAGCTAAGGTAGAAAAAACACTTTAAAAAAAACTCTCTTAAAAAAATTCCTGATGCCTGACATTATTCTTTGAGCCTTAAGTTTAATCTCAGGAACAAGAAGGAGTTTGCAAATCCAAACTCTCACCTCTTCTGCTTAAATTTCTGCTCAATCTTGACAGCGTATTGATAAGTTGTACCTAATGAGGTGATGTTGAGAAAATCCATTTCTGTTTGAATGTATCTATGCAAACAACTATGGTATTTGAGCACCAGATGTCCCTCAGAGTCTTTGATAGCCAATTTGGTGTGCAGGGTATGGAAAATATTGGTGAAATCTGGTACTGTCTCATCCCTTTCTTAATGCAGGCTGGTCCATCTGGTGTACTGGTACTCGTAGCTTCCTACATAGTATTATTATTCTTTAATGGCATCCCAAAAGGAATACCATGTAGGGGAAACTACAAATATTGTAGATTCTTCTATGGCCCTTTGTTCATAGTAAGTGTCCCACTAGTCCTTAACATGGGGGATGACCTTGAGGAGTGAAAAAGTAATCTTTTCCCTATCGAAAAAATTGTGGTCCAAAAAATACCATTCAAACAGATTTAACCATTTATCTACAATACTCACATATATGAGTCCTTCAAATAATGGAATATAAAAATTCACTTGTACCTTGAAGGGGGTTGCATGATCACTTGATGAAGATGCTTCTCCTGTGGGAAATTGCTGAAGGATATGCACAAAGTTGTCCATAATTTCATTCCTTTGTCATTCAAGGGTTTCCTCGAGCAACATTTTAAAAGGATCTCCTGCTAAATCATCTTTAATTTCATCTCCCATGGGTTTTTTTCTGGCTCTGTGCGACTGATCTTGCAATGCATCGATTGGTTAGAGTCCCAACTTCTTGTACCTAGATCTTGTAGGGGACATGCACGAAGAAAAATAAATGAAGAGAAGACTTCTCTGATACCACTGGTCTAGATTTAGGAGCGGACTGAACTAATTAATAGACTGAATACAATAAACACAAAGATATGAATAACAACAAAGATATCCAGTGAACAATATCTTCTATTGAATAAATGAAATAGGCTGAAACTGTAAAACTGCAGAACTGAAATACTTGCTTGAATGGTGGTAGTTATCTCTGAGAAGATATGTGGCTGCTACTTGCATCTGTCTAAGCAGAATGAATTACAATGAGGCTCTAGAGTCATTTTTGATATTACTCATGAATTCCAAAACCCTAGACATCTAAAAAACTAACCCTTGGCCGTCAAACACCAAAATTCATGTGGGACCCTATGGGTAAGTTGGTACCTCAACTTCCTAGGGTCGTAAATTTTTCATACGACCTCTTTTTTAGGCCCATGATCACCTGTTGGAAAGGCATTTTAGAGAGCTACACATTACACCACCAAAATCTTACTCTGTCTACAGTTTGACTGTGGCAAGCCAAAATGACAATGTTAAGGGATCGAAAATGGCCCTGGGTATATCAAGATGTGTTGACATGAAAACATACAAATTAATCCAGTTGGATTAGGTTAGAGGCCACCAATATCCACCTGGAATATGTGTAGGGCTTCAGACATCCCAAAAAGTGTAGAATCGGCAATTACAAAAAACTACATAAGAACATGCTGAACTAAAAAAGGACAAGAGGAGCCAGTTGGAATAGGTTGGTGGCCACCAATATCCATCTGGATCAATGTTACAGTGTAATACCTAATGCATAGATTTGATAATAATAATTATTATGTTACACTCTCCATAGTTTACTTAAGAATTCCCAAGGATAAAAAAATGTTTTCGCAAGAATTATTTCTATAATTGATACATCTCATAGATCTTGGGTGTGGGGCATGAGGAAACAGAGCTATGGGGTGTTCTCAAAATATTTGACATGTGAAGTATCATTTCTAGAAATAACAAGAAGAAATTGAATTAAATATATTTTTTGTTACGATTAAGTATCTATTGCAATAATGGGGATGGCATGAATTACATACTAAGTTGTCAAGAGGCCAATGCCAAATGTTCTCAAATAATAATCAAATATAATATACCAATGTTGTAACCAATGGCGGATAACATATACAAAAAACATTACCAATGCAACAAAATAACTCTGAATGAACATTGTGAGAGACCTTTATAGAGATAAAATATGTGAACATAGAGAAAGAGAGATGTTATCATTTCCTTGGGTTCAATCGATGTTTATTCGTTTCTCTTCATAGTTTTCATTAAACCACATGTCTGTAGTTAATATTACTAACAAGTATAATGGTTGTAGTTTATCCTTGAATAGTGAGATGTGTCTTACAAAGAGGCTGAAAAGTCCTTTTAACATAAAGAATCAATGAAAAAACCTAAACATCCAAAACCCTAACCCCAAAATATGAAACACCAAATGGTTTGTGGGCCCCAATGTGGTTAGTTGATATGTCAACTTCTTAGGGGTGTAACTTTTGCATATGATCTCCATTTTAGGTTCTTGGTAGCCCTCCAAAAATTTCTAGTTGAGAAGAAAACATTTTGATTAGCCTAGCATGGTAACTTCTGCATATGATATCCATTTGAGGTGATCGGTAGCCCGCCAAAAATTTCTAGCCGAGAAGAAAATATTATGAATATCCTAGCATCTACCTTTAGCTACATGCTAAGCAATGTTGCACCCAAAAAAGGTCATTTAGAGCCTCAAAACAATGCCAAAAGTTTGGGACCTGAAAAACTATAGAAAAACTACCAAGATGTGGAACAATTCATAATTAGTGGAACATGTAGTTGACCATCAATATCTACCTGGATCAATTCCCCAATGCATATGGGATAAATGGGGGGAATTAGCAAATCAAGATTTTGAGAATTCATGTGAGGAATAAATCAATTGTTATTGATTGTCTATCTTCTAGAGGCCATAATGATATTGATGTACAAATACAGTAAACGAGAGCTCGTAGGAAATATAGATACATGAAGAAAACTTTGGAATTGGTTTCCATGGATAGAATCATAACTATAATTCCCTAAAAATTAAATTATAGTAGAGACTATTTTCTATCTTGGCAGCTAATTAGTTTTGGAAAATCATTTATTCAAACAAGTTTTTGAGCTTCTAAAGTGGGTCCCATTTAATGGCACAAATATATGAGTTCACATTTACAAAGGGGAAAATAAAACCCTAACCCTAACCCTAAATAATCTTCAAGAAGATGAAGAGAATATTATAAAAGAGAAAAAGAAGCATATTTAAAGGGTTGATAGGTAGGAGATTTTGCAACGATGGAGAGTTTGCAAGAAGCATTTTTGGCTTTCCAAGATTTTGTTAGTTAGAATTCTTAACTTTCTTCCTCAAATTTATTTATGCTTAATTCTTTCCATCAAGTTTTCCATGAATGTTTGGAAACAAGAAGCTCTGGGTTTGATGATCCAGGTGGATATTGGTGGCCACCCACCTGTTCCAAATTACAGCTGGCTCATTTTGACAGTTTTCAGTTCAACATGTTTCTCTATAATGGAAAAATTTATTTATAATTGTGGTTTCTTCACTTCTCGAGCTATCCTGAATCCATACACAACATCCAAGTGGATAATGGTGCATGCCCACCTATTCCAACTGGCTTATTTTGGATGTTTTCATGTCACTACATCTTTCTATACTTCCAGGGCCATTTTGGGGCCCTAAAAAATGTTTTCTTGGATTTCCATAGTCAAACTATAAATATAGTTAGATTTTGATGGCATAATGTGTAGTTATTGAAAATACCCTTCCAACAGGCTATCACACGCCTAAACCATAGATCGTATGCAAACGTTATGACTTCGAGAAGTTGATGTACTAACTTACCTCAATGGGGCCCACATGACCTTTGGTGCCTCATCTCCTAGGGTTAGGTTCATTGGATTTCTAGGGTTTTGGAATTCATGTTTATCATAAAAATTCCTTGAGAGCCTCATTGTAATCATCATTTTCTTGCAAATGAGCGTAGTCATCACATATATTTTGAGAGATAAAGATGCCACCATTCTAGTGAGTCTTGCACTCTATATTTTTACAGTCTCTATACATTTCCTTCATTAATACAAATCATATCAACCAAAAAATAAATAAATTGTAATTGTTATTATACGTTCTCTCATATATTCTTATTTTAATTTGTTATTGTAATTGTTATTCTTTCGCGTAAAAAATTTGAAACTTCCAACATACATTATGATTCATATCTTAAGCATATCCCAATGTATTTAATCATGGAAGCCAAATTCTTTAAACTCCCAAGAAAATTTGTGATGTTCATTAATCATGGAAGCCAAATTCTTTAAACTCCAGAGAAAATTTGTGATGTTCATTGTAGATTTCATCATAAAATAAGAAATTATTCTAAAGCTTGAGGACTTTATTGAGGGGTGACAATTCTACTGAAACACTATAAGAGCCATGAAGAAAGTTTTCTCTCTTTATAAGCCTATAGAAGCATGCAAGTGAGTGCATCCATTTCTTATTATTTAGGTTAAAATGCTTATGATTTGTTACTTGCTAAGATCCACACAAGCATAGAGTTAAGGGACATTATTCATCAAGATCACCAAGTATGTTATGCTTATTGTGGGTATTGATTGTTCACTTTGTCTCTCAAACCATACAAAAATGCATGCTAGAGTGGATGTTTGATCCGGATTTAGGAGCGAAATGAGTTGATTAAGACATTGAATACAATAAAAATAGGGATATGAAGAAATTGAACAATATGTTCTATTAAATAATGAAATAGGCTGAAATTGTAAAACTACAAAAGTGAAACACTTGCTCGAATGATAGTATTTATCTTTGAGAAGAGATGTGGATGCTACGTGCAGCTATCCATCTTAGCAGAATGAATTACAATAATTCTTTAGAGGCCTTTTGATATTACTCATGAATTCCAAAACCCTAGACATCCAAAAACCTAACCCTAGGTGGTGAAACACCAAAAGTCATGTGGCCCCCTATGGGTAAGTTGGTACCTCAACTTCCCAGAGTCGTAACTTTTTCATATGACTTGTATTTTAGGCGTGTTATAGCTCGTTGGAAAGGTCTTTTAGAGAAATACACTTTAAGCCATCAAACTCTTACTTCGTCTACAATTTGACTGTGGCGAGCCAAAAAAACAATGTTGAGGGGCCCAAAACGGCCCTGGAAGTACAACAAGATGTGTTGACATGAAAACATACAAAACAAGCATGTTGGATTAGGTGAGAGGACACCAGTATTGTTAGGGTCCTAACCCGCACATAGGTAGATCAATATATTCGGATGTAATAAAGGTCAATATTGATAAGGCCTTTCAATAAAATAGAATAAGGTGGATGTGAGAAAACCTAATAGAAGATTCCTCTTCTAGAAGGATCTTCCTCTATATGCTTCTCATGATAGACATATTTAGTATAAATAAGGGTCGAGGGTATGAAAACCCTATCTTGGAGATTATTGTAATAGAGCGTTGCTCGACTGGAGGTTGCCCCCTCGAAGAGGCCTGTGAACATTGCTTTCTGAATCAAAGTCCTATTTCTGTTGTTGTTCTTATATCATTTCTGTGTTATTGTGGAGATTATGTTGGTTATATTACTATTATTTTTCCATTTCTATCATTTTATTTATGTTCTACCTATTTATTATATCTGGTATCTTGCAAGTTGTATCAGAGCACTTTCCTTGGCAAAAATTGTGGGAATTTTTTTTCATGGTAAAGACATATTTCGACGTCTTTAAGCCACAGAGATATGTCATTACACACATAAACAAACGATTGAGGGATTCATACATGTAGGAACATTACTTATCTTTATATAGAATTATAGATGACTTGGCCAAACTTTGGTATGGTGTTCTACATCTAGATCAAGAACATTGGCAATGGTGGCAATGGAGAAAAAATTCTCGTCAAGGGTATATTGCTTGGACACAAGTTTGGGTAGAGATTTATGAACTCTTTGACACTGACACCAACCATTTGGGCCATTTGACAAAGCTGAAACAATTAGGAACAGTGGAAGACTTCATATCTACATTTGAGAGGTTGGCTTTTCAAATAGAGGGCATGACTGATGCTTTCTTTCGAGAGTGTTTTATCAGTGGCCTCAAGGAGGAGATTCAGGCTCATGTCCTCATGGCTCAACCTTTGAGTTGGGTGGAGGCTACTAAAAAATCTAAAGAAGCACAACAAGTTGTATCCTCTCAAAACCATAAACCTTCCTTTATCCCTCACCCTAAACCTGTAAATCCCACTACTCCCTCTACCCCATTAAAGATCCAAAAATTGACCAGGGATGAAATGGTTGAATGTCAACTCAAAGGCATTTATTATAATTGTGATGACAAATATTTCCTAGGCCACAAGTGTAAGGAACAAAAGCTTTTTATGGCCATCTCTGAGGATATTTCGGAAGAGGATGTTGAAACTCCCCTTGTGTCTAAGTCACCTGAAATCACTAACATAACCCCTCCCTCAGACCCTCCCAAAGTAGAACCCATCATTTCCCTCAATTCTCTCACCTGCTTCTCCACTCCCCAAACCCTCAAGTTAATCGATTACATCAAGCATCGAAAGGTCATCATTCTGGTTGATAGTGGAAGCACCCATAATTTTATTCATCGCCGCATTGCCCAAGAAACTCATTGCTACATCCATGTTGTCAACAATTTGCAAATCATGATTGCCAATGGTGGTTCCATGAAATGTGGAGGGCGCTGTGAAAATGTGCATCTCCAAATCGGTGACTACCACCTCAAATCCCATATGTTTGCTATTGACATGGGTGTTTGTGACATTGTATTGGGTGTAGACTGGCTAAGAACTTTGGGTCCCATTCTCATGGATTTTAAGGCATATAAATTCCAAGGCATCATTGTCGGTTCACTTGAGGTCATTAGTTTACATCGCATGGAAAAGCTACTCAAAAAAGGTCATTTTGGTGTCATTTCCCAACTCCATGCCATATAAGCAATGAAGACACCCCCGGTATCGCATGACCTCCAAGCCCTCCCTTATAAAAATGAAATGGTATTTTCCACTCCCCAAGGACTCCCTCCTTCCCGCGGTGTTTATGATCATTCCATTCCTCTTGTACCTGGAATCCTTCCTCCCAATATCCATCCATATCGCCACCCCTTCTCAAAAAAAAATGAAATTGAGAAAATGGTCTAGGAACTCCTTAATCCAGGCGTTATCTGTCCTAGTACAAGCCCTTACTCTTCTACTGTAGTCATGGTCCTGAAGAAAGAAGGTTCTTGGAGAATGTGTCCTGACTTCCATGCCCTCAATAAACTGACCATTAAAGACAAATTTCCCATTCCTGTCATTGATGACCTCCTGGATGAATTGAGTGGCACCCAATTCTTTACTAAACTTAATCTTCACTCGAGCTATCACCAAATACATATGAAAGAGGCATAAATTCCCAAGATGACCTTTTTCACTCATGAGGGAAACTATGAGTTTTTGGTCATGCCCTTTGGCTTATGTAATGCCCCCTCCACCTTCCAAAGCCTCATGAATCATGTCTTTCATCCCTTTCTCTGTCATTTTGTCTTAGTTTTCTTTGATGATATCCTCATCTATAGAAAAACTTGGACATACCATCTTACTCATGTGGATCAAGTTCTCCATCTACTCTCTCAGCACCAACTTTTCCTGAAATAGTTTAAATGTGCTTTTGGTGCCTCAGAAGTAGAATACTTGGGTCATCTAGTTGGCAAGGATGGCGTCAGGGTGGACCCAAAAAATATTGAAGCTATGAAAGACTGGCCACACCCAAAGACTCTCAAAATCTTGCATGGATTTTTGAGCTTAATAGGGTATTATCGCAAGTTGGTTAAGAACTACAGAAAGATTGCAACACCTCTCACGACTCTCCTCAAAAATAAATCTTTCACCTGGATTCCAGCCACTGCTCAAGATTTTCAAACATTGAAGATGACCATGTGCACCACTCCGGTTCTAGCCCTTCCTGATTTCACAAATACCTTTGTGTTGGAATGTGATGCCTCAGGGAAAGGAATCGACACTATCCTTATGCAAGAGGGTTGACCTTTGGCCTTCACCAAAAAGAAACTGTCTGAAAGGAATCTAGGAAAACCCATTTATGAAAAGGAAATGTTGTCTATTTTTCATGCCGTTGATCTTTGGTGCCCTTATCTCTTGGGGAAATGCTTCCAAATTAAGATCGACCATCAAAGCCTCAAGTACTTTATGGAACAATGCATTTCCTCCTAGGAGAAACAAAAATGGGTGACTAAGCTATTTGGATATGATTATGAGATCATTTACAAGAAGGAAAAAGACAATGTAGTGGCGGATGCATTGTCTCAAAAATATGAAGAAGAAGGATCCCTTTTTTCTCTTTCCTTCGTTGTACCAGATTGGCTCCAAGCTTTCTGCCAGGAATGGATTCAAGATCCCAAAAGTTTGCATCTGATCCAGCAATTGCAGACTAAGGCTCCGGCTCCCCCAAGGTACTCTTGGATCTAGGATGAGCTTCGCTACAAAGGCCGTTTGTATTTAAGTAAACAATAAAAGCTTAAATCCATGGTACTTTCTGATCTTCATGCTACACCCACAGTGGGGAACTCAGGGTTCACCAAAACATATGACAAGGTCAAACATTCTTTTTTCTATGATGGTATGAAATAGGGCATCCGTAATTTTGTCGCTAAATGTGAGGTGTGTCAATGAAACAAGGGAGAAATAATAAATACTTCAGGAACACTACAACCGCTTTCGATTCCACCTGCTATTTGGAAGGATATCTCTATGGAATTTATTACTAGCTTACCCAAATCAGGGAATAAATTAGTCATAATGGTGGTTGTGGATCACCTTTCCAAGTATGCTCATTTCTGCACTCTTAAACAACCATTTATTGCATCCATGGTGGCTCAAATTTTCATGGACCAGGTCTTCAAGCTTCATGGCATGCCGCACTCTATTGTTTCTGATCGTGACCCAACTTTCACAAGAAAATTTTGGCAAGAATTGTTTAAGCTACAAGGCACCCAATTGCATCTCATCTCATCTTATCATCCCTAGACTGATGGTCAAATGGAAGTTGTCTACAAGTGTTTGGAAACGTATCTGAGGTGTTTTGCCTCTGAAAAACAACATCAATGGGCTTAATGGTTACCCCTAACCGAATAGTGGTATAACACTTCCTACCATATAGCTACTCGCATGACTCCTTTTGAAGCAGTATATGGACAAAAGCCACCTTTAGTTCTCTCATACTTACCGTGTACCTCGAAGGTCCAGGTGGTTGACCAAACACTTACAGTTCAAGAGAATATTCTTCATACCCTTAAAGAGAACTTGGTCATGGCACAGAATCACATGAAGCAACAAATAGATCAAGTTCGCTCTGAACATCAATTTGCAGAAGGGGATCAGATGTTTCTATGACTGCAACCATATAAACAAACTTTCCTCAAGGTCGAGCATTTTCAGAAGCTAGGGCCCAAATTTTATGGACATTATACAGTTCTCAAGTTTACGAGACAAGTCGCATATCAGTTAGCTTTGCCCAGTCAGTCGAAGCTACATCCTATTTTTCATGTTTCATGCTTAAAGAAGGTGATTGGAACCAGGTGCCAAATTCAAACCAACCTTCCAGAGTTAGTTGAAGAAGGATCCATTTGGCTACAACCAGAAGCAGTTTTGGACCAGCGTGAGTGTCGCCTATGTCAGAGAATCATCAAGGAAGTGCTCGTCTAGTGGAAAGATACGACTCCAGCAGATGCCACTTGGGAACCAACTACCATTCTGCAGAAGTTTCCACATCTCAAACCTTGAGGACAAGGTTGTTTTTAAGGGGGCGGACATGTTAGGGTCCTAACCCGCACATAGGTAGATCAATATATTCAGATGTAATAAAGGT
>CBVK0100977018.1:10664-21205 GCA_900067695.1 Picea abies
TCAATAAAATAGAATAAGGCAGATGTAAGAAGACCTAATAGAAGCTTCCGCTTCTAGACAGGAGGTTTCCCCCTCGAAGAGGCCTGTGAACATTTCTTTCTGAATCAAAGTGTTATTTTTGTTGTTGTTCTTATATCATTTCTGTGTTATTGTGGAGATTATGTTGGTTATATTATTGTTATTCTTCCATTTCTAGCATTTTATTTATGTTCTGTGTATTTATTATATCTGGTATCTTGCAAGTATCCACATGGAACATGTGTAGGGCTTCAGACATCCACAGAAGTGTAGAACCCACAATTACAAATAAGTATAGAAGAATGAGTTGAACTAAAAATGGAGAAGAGGATCCATTTGGAATAGGTGGGTGTCCACCAATATCCACCTAGATCAATCCTCCCTCTTAGGAAGCAATGGTCTCCATTGCATTGAGTTCCCCCATCAAGTGAAGAAACTTCTGCTACATTTGGCCCTAGGTGAGCCACCTGCATTGGTGTAGGAGATGCCTGACCTTGACAAACCGATAAGGTTGGATCCTCTACTGGCAAGTGCCCTTGACTTATGTGTCCACTATATGATCAGTGGATGCTTGTTCCATGCAGTTAGGGTTGAGCTATTTTGGTGTCAGATGTTCTGCGATTTCTTAGGTGTCCAATAATGGTGGAAAATATGGCCGAAGGAGGTCCACATTGAAAAATGGGTGTAGGCCAAGGAAGGGTGGAGTTTTAAGCTCAAAAGAATTGCTACCCATAACCTTGGTGATAGTGTAAGGCCCATAGAAAAGTGGGTGGAGCTTTTGATGGGGCCCTGTGAGATGCTCCTTCTACAAATGTAACTAGACTTTTCCGCCAATCTGAAATTGGTGTGATACCTTGTGTTGATCATGGCACTTCTTGTACTTAGCATTGGATTTCTGCAAAATCTCTTAGACTTATTGGCGAATGTGCTGAACCCGCTCAATGAATCTGGTGGCTTTGTCAGTCTAAGAGTGAACATGGGACGAGTTTGTCTGTGTAGTGGCAAGAGGTAGTGCAACATCAATGGGACTCAAGAGTTGGAATCCCCACCCCACCCAAAATGGGCTATAGTCGGTGGAGCTATGGAGAGCCCTATTGTAATTGTTTGAACATAGGGGAGGCTCTCATCCCATGTAAATGGATTCTTAGAGTTGTACATGCACGGGATGTGCACAATCATATAATTGAAGACCTCTGTTTGGTCCTCTCTTTGGGGGTGGAAAGCATTGGATTTAGTGATCTTGGTGTCCAACATTGACTAGAGACTCGACCAAAATGTGCTAAGGAACCTATCATCATAGACAGAGATGATGGTCTGTGGTATCCCAAAATGGACCCACACTCGTTCAAAGAAGAGCTTGGGATTACTTTGCACTGTGATATTCTTCTTGCAGGCTGTGAGGATGGCCATCTTCGAAAACCAATCAATGACCACAAATACGCAGTCATTTCCTTGCTTGGTGGATGGAAGGCCAGACATGTAATCCATTCAGATGGATTCCCAAGGCTTCTCGAGAGCAGGAAGAGGGGTGTATAAGCCTTGCTTCTTGATTGTTGGTTTGGAAATGGCATAAGCAATGCAAGATCTTATATACTTGCTGACGTCCTGTCAAAGTTTTGGCCAATAAAAATGTTTCTGAAGAATGGCCACGGTTTTCTCTATGCCAAAATGTCCTGCCATCTGACTGTAGTGAGATTCCCAAATCATATTTGCACACTCACTTGTAGGAACATAGATATGGCCTAGATGGCATAATAGTCTATCCTAAATGTGAAAATCAGTGATAGTCGCACATGTATTCAAGACCTGATATGTGGTGGCCAAGTCTAGATCTTGATAATAAAGTTGGGGCCACTCAGATGCCTCATGTCCACAGGAATGGAGCATAGTGGTGAGTGTAGCCAGGAGAGGTTGACTGAGGAAATCAATGACATGATTTAAGATCCATGTCTTATACTCGAAGTTGGGATGGAACTGCTGTAGGTAGGTGGACCACTTCTGATGGAGGTCATTCTACAATTTTCCCTGTGTCTGTATGAATTACAAAGGCTTGTGATCAGTGTGGATGATTGTATCCTTTCCCAGAATGTAATGTTTCCATTGATGACAAGCTTGTACAATGGAATACATTTCCTTATCATAGGTGGGGTATTTTCGGACAACATCTAAGAGTGTCTCACTATGGTATGCCACCAGATGACTGTGCTAAGTGAGAATTGCACCTACAACATATTCATATGCATCAGTCTCAATCTCGAATGGTTGTTGCAGATCGAGAAAGGAGAGTACTAGAGCTGAGCACAAGCGATGCTTTAGATAATTGAATTCTCGTTGTTGTTCCTTCCCCCTCACAAAATTTTCCTTGCCACCTCCCTTGGTCACCACCTCCCTTGGTCACCTTTTCGAGGGCCCATGCAATATGGGAGAATCCCATAATGAACTGCCGGTAGAAGTTGGCAAGTCCCAAGAAGCTTCGAAGCTCAGTTGGTGTGGTCGAGGCTGGCTAGTCACATATGACTTGGATCTTAGCTAGATCAACATGTACTCCATGCTCATCAACAATGTAGCCCAAGTATTGGACCTTGTTCATGCCAAAAGATCATTTTTGCAGGTTGGCATACAGCTTATGTTGCTGCAAAGTGCTTAGAACCTACTGAATATGCCGCATGTGCTCCTCCCAAGTTTTGTTGAAGATGACGATGTCATCCAAATATACCACCACAAAAGAGTTAGTGAAGGGTATCAGTACATGATCCATCAACCTCATGAAAGTGGTTGGTGCATTTGTTAAGCCAAAGAGCATGACCTACCATTCGAAGATACCTTCTTTAGATTTGAAGGTTGTCTTCCATACATTGGTTGGTTCATTGGGAACCTGGTGGTAGCCAGACTTGAGGTCAATCTTGCTGAAGAACTTTTTCCCCTTGATTTGGTCAAGAAGGGAATCAATCCTAGGAATTGGGTATCAGTTCTTGACTGTGATTTTGTTTAAGGATCTATAATCAATGCAGAGTCACCAAGTCCCATCCTTCTCTGGACCAGTACAATCAGGATTTTGCAAGGGGAGGAATTGGGTCTGATGTTCCCCTTTTGAATAAGATCTTGGATATGACACCTGATTTCGTCATTTTCCAACAGCGAGCGATGATAGATTGGTCCATTAGGTAGAGGTGAACTGGGGGTCAGATCAATTGGATGCTTGAATTGGCAATGCATCAGTACCGCAGTGGGTGAGGAGAAGATGTCTCTTTATTCTTCCATGATCATTTCCACTTGCTTATGCTGCAAAGACATGCTTTTTGTAGAGGCAACGGATGTGGCGATGACCTTCTATTTACTGTGAGCATAGATAACAAAGAAGACAAAATTATCGATATATGAAATGACCTTACTACATTTCTTAGCATAGATTAAAGAAATAGTGGTAGGCGGCGCTACCTCTAGTATTCTGTACAATTTTCTACCCAAACTAATAATAACACTTCAATCATACACAACAGGATGCTTCCACAAATATGGTTTTCCTAAAAGAACATCACAAACTTCAAGGGGATAAATATCACACAATACCTCATCTTTGAAAGGCTTGATGTCGTAGGGTAAATGACACAGTTGGCTAACACAACGATCTCTTCCTTGGCAAAGCCAGCTAGAAGTGTAGGGTTGTGGGTGCAGTGTCATTGGCAAGTCTAGCTGCTTGATGACCTTTTTTGAAATCAGGTTCTTCTGACTGCCTCTATCCACAATGAAATGAGGCAGATCCCCGTTTACCTGAATTTGTGAGTGAAAGAGGCATTCCCCTTTCTCTAGTTCTTCTAGTTAGCTTGGTCGTACTTTGGTGGTAGTGACTGTGGCACTGGGTTTAGCATCGATAATATGCTTCCCTCCTTCATGATTTGATTCAAAATCAAAATTGGCCTCTGACTCGGAAGCCTTCATATCAACCACGAGTGACTGCTTGGAGCAACATTGTTCAGTGTTGTGCCAAGGGATTTTATGGTACTCACACCATTTTCCTGTTTCCTTCTTCATCTTTTCATTGCCCTTATTTTTTTGTGGATTGGATTGGTTGTCCTGAGAGTGGCCCTCTTTTCTCCGTCTCCTGCTATGTGGGTTGGGGATGCCTTTTCCCTTATTCGGATGTGGGGAGTGTTGGAACACATATATATTTCTAAACTTTTAGACTTTGAATAAATTTCATTCATGGTTAAATAAGAATAAGACGCACATGATCTACGTTGTTGATGAAGTCTTCCATATAATCGAATGATCCTAAATCTCTTCGTATTTTTGGAGCGGCCAAATGGTTAAAGAGCTAAGTTGCCAATGTCTTCTTTGAAGCTTCGCACTTCAGGTGTTTCAACAAGTCATAGCTTTAAAAATCCTGAAACCCGAATATATCCGTTATCACATTTTCACCAACTTTTGAAAGACATGTTTCATGGTAAACATGTACGTTTTAAATCTTCCCTGAGTCAACAAGTGGCACCTTTCTCTGAGATTTTAATCTAAAGATTCACATGATTCTAATTAACACTTAGCACCCCCCATCCTCGACACATCATCTAAAATGATGTCATCTTTGACACATCATTATAGGTAATAGCCTTTCGAGAATATAATAAGGAACTAACATTCAAATCCACGAAGCGGTAAAATCCTGAAATATCAAATCTTAATTAATTAAGTTAATATCGATTAAAGATGGTTAATAACTTCGTACTTCGGAAGTTCAGATGTTTATCATCCCTCACATCTTGAAATCTTCGAAGTCCAAACTTCAGAAAAATTTCAAAATTAAAAGGGGTTAATTAAAACTAAAAACAATTATCCGATAATTAATCATTTCGCGGTTTCGGGTTTCGGGGATTCTATCTCAAGCTACTCATTAAAATCTCGAAGCCCGAATACCCGAAAATGTTTAAAGTTAAACATGATTAATTAATATCTTAAACAATATTAACTCATAATTAATTTCTCATGAGTTCACGATTCATGAATTTTCAAACCTATTTCATACAAGTTCCCAATCATGAACCACCAATATTTATGGCATTAATCACAAATCAATGGCAATGATTTCAATATAGATTATAGATCACTGCCTAGATTTCCTCATTAAGGTAAATTAATTTTTCGTCAGTAAAGGTACTCATAAATCAATATGCTTAAGGTGAATAATAATATTGGATTTTGAATTATATTTTCATTCTCGCAAAATAACAATTTTTAAGCTAGCTGCATAAACTCACACATTATCCTGTAGCAGGTAACACAGTTCTGATTTCATTAATATCAATGAACCATGAAAAATGGATAAAGAATATGGTGAGAGCATAAATTTGAACACATATGTTCTCTCAGACACTTCACTGAGAGCCATAGATACCGTGAAATACTGGACACAGGTGTTTGATATTATACAACACGAGTTGATAAATTGCCTAGAGGATTTAGGTGACGAAGTAACCGAAACCCATGCGACTAAACTCAGGGAGATAGCTGAGTCAGATATACACAATATGGTTGTGCATCCGAGGCTCATGTTGTATAACAACATGATAGGCTGAGCCCTGGAGAACGTCGACATTTCAAATAGGAGAATTAAGAGGGACGATCCCCATAAGATTGTGGAAGCTCACCTAGCTCAATACAATTTAAGGAAGTATGTGCACGAGATTTCCCCTCAGGATGAAGTATTCAGGGGAGTCAGGTCATATGAGGAAGTATTGAGTAGAGTCTGAACTCTGTCTCCCAATGAATTAGCCAATTTCGACAATTTTCAGAAGCATAGAAAGAATAGTTTTCCAAAGGTATTACAAGGGGAGCCAATAACACCTTCATCTACATAGGAAGCTATGCCTCAGGTATTAGAGGCAGGAATTTCTTACCAACAGAGTACTGAGGAAAATCATAAGAATGTTGAAGTCTCAATGCAGGGAGTGGAGACTTCATTACCAAGCCCACCAAGCACTCAAACAACAGCTCATCTTGAAGATTTTCAAAAAATGGGACAGGATACACTGTTGTCTACACCAGATAAACCGGATACCAACACAACAAAGCAACAACCATCCATAGATATAAGTATCCCCATTATGTCATTAACACATTTATAGTCGAGTCAAGAAAATCCCAATGACCAAGTCATATTTATAGAGGACCTTACTCCGATTTCAGCCGAAGAAATGCCTCCTTCGGACTTCTTTTTCAGTAAGAAGAGAAGGGCCATAGTTAAAAGAGAAGCACATCAAAAATATGGTACAATAGTCAAAAGGCAAAGAATGTTGTATGAAGGACAGGGTCTAGATGATACAAAATTCGCTAGGGAAATGGCAGGCTCATTAGGTGCCTTTTCCAGGGCCAATCAATGTTTAGTAGAAAATCTAGCGAATTAGCTGAAACAGGGAAATTTGTTGGTAAGGGAGTTGCAAGACTAGATGATCACCATGGAAAGGGATGTCAAAAATAAGATGAAAAAACAGTGAGATGCATCAAAACTCACAGGACAATAGAGGGTTGGTCACTCAACAAGGAGAATTAATCAAGAAACTACAAGCCAATATATACTTGGCTGAAGATACAACAATAGATATGGCAACTTTCCAAGGTCAAGCATTGGAAGTACATGAGAAGCCAAAATCAACCCAACAAGATCCTTTTACAAAAGTGGAAGCCATTCAAAATTGTTACTGGGTGGTAGACCTTTCCCTGAATAACATTTAAATTAAAGAAAGGGAAGCTCATGCAACTCGAGATAAGTTTCAAAAGGACATCTTTCTAGTACCAAAAGATTATGTATCGACAGCTCCTCAACTGTCTCTGTCTTAGAAAACTAGACGTAACATAATTTTGAAGGACTGGGAATCAAATATTGCCGAAAGAAAAATATTGGCCAAAGAGGTACACAAAGCTTGTCTAGAAGAAATATCTTCACTAGACAAAGGCCTACTTGATGTTGAAGGAAATAATATCTTTGAAGCCCTGGGGAATATTGACATAGCAAGGAACCAATGTAACTCTAGGACAAGAAAAGAAGAGGCCATGACGATCATCCAGTAAATGAACCAAATTGATCTTATCCAAATAACAAAATGGATACTAAGTCCAAGCATGGAGTTACAGGACACATATTTGGGAGCAAAGAAGATACAGAAAAGGCTTCCCCAGATAGAAAATAAGTTATACAATTTTGAAGGAAATGAGGCCACTGCACCTTCTGGGTTGGTGGTACAATTAGTGAGCAGTTGCATCCAATGTGTCGAATACGGGAAAGCCAACACATATTGAAACAAATGATAAAACATGTGAATACGACTCATACAGGTCAGGATCAAATGACAACTATTTCCATGTAAAGGATGAGGAGAAGAAACGCCTCTGCCAGAAGACGAAGAGACAGAGGAGAAGGCCAATGGAAGTTTTCAGTTTTACATATTGTAAAATTTACTATTTTTAGAATTATGAAAAGTCCAACTGTTTTGAGTTGAGACCATTTTGTATAAAAACATATATTAAAGACTTATTTATGGATTCTTCTTGCCGATTGTAATAGAGAAAACTATCCTTATAGAGTATTAATACAAGTGCAGACATAGCTTCCAAGTTTTCTTAAATCTAGGTTATGTGTTTCTTTTGTTTTCCATTTCTCAGCATTCCTTTATGTATTCCTTGATAAATGTTTGGTTCCAATTTAGTACAACAACTACTGTAATCACAAGGTGTTAGTAATTTATTAAGTAAGCAACTTTTCCTCTGCATTTATTGTGAGTAAATCAAGACTTGCTTGTTGTATAGATTACTGCATTTTATGTGTTATTCAAGGTTACACTATCTCTTTTCCTCTACTAAAAACAAGGTAGGACTCTTTAGTAATTGATGCCCTGCTATGTTTTACAGTTTTCTATTTTCATTTCATACCATTCGATATTGCAATTTCGAATCAGATATGAAATACGACCTCTGTGCTATCAAACTGTTAATTTCATTTAAGGAATTTTTCTCATACAACTAAGGTAGAAAAAGCACTTTAAAACACACTCAAAAACATTCATGATGCCTGACATTATTATTTGAGCCTTAATTTTAATCTCAGGAACAACATATTTTTGGCGTCGTTGCCAGGGATGGAGAAACAAAGTTGTTTTTCCCCGGGAGAACGACAAGGTGAGATTCTATCTTTGATAGTGAACAAAGGCTGAACACTGAATTACAACTATTTTTTATTTTTCACTTGGTGACTCCACTAAAAATAAGATGGCATTTAATTGAAAGAATACCAGAAGCAATCTAGATGATAGGTAGACCACACCTATATCTGATCCCTAAAATTTATTAAAACCAAAGGGATACCTCAAGTCAACCACCACATCGATAGGTAAGAAATACCAACCGAAAATCACACAAGTCAATACTAAGGTTCTGATTGAAGAACCAAACCCTGAAAATAATATTAAACAAACACCCTCTATGGAGGCATTGACTAGCCAGTATGAGGTTAGGCACGAGAACCTGGAGGAATTTGTACCCAAAATAAAGATTTAAATTGACACTTTTGATTCTCTAAACAGTCTGAATAAAAGATCCTCTTCTATACTCACTATCATTACTTTTCTGTCTACCCCATCCTCACCCGAAGAAAAGGTTTCAGTTCTCTAAAATCTTGAAGAGCGTACTTTATACCCCAATTCGTCTCCTGCTGGTTCACCTATATATACATCTTGTAACTCTAAAGAAACCAATCCATGTTTTCCTTTCCCTCCCTTTCTAGACTTTACTTTCCCTAATGATCATTTTCCATATTTCCCTTCGTCGCATCCCAAGGAAGTTGAAAGGTCACCACTTCGGTCTGTAGAAGTATTTGAAAACCCCCTTTTTAATTCTCGAAGTTCATCCCCTAGAATTTCAATGGTTGTCGCTGGAGGTGGTGCTGGAGGAGGTGGTGGTGGAGGGGGAGGTGGTCAAGGACAACCTCCAGCCACTAGTATTTTTTCAAAAGTAGCGGTCATATATGCTCCCTTGGTCCTCGACCTTGCCCTTCATGATTTACCTAAAAATTATATGAAGAACTTACGAAAATTTACGGGAGAAGGAGATTTAACTACCATAGAGAATATCACCTTTTTCGATCAATTTGCTGATATATTAGGGATTGAGCATGAAGATGTTTATTCCAGTATTTTAGTTCAAACATTCGAAGGGAAAGTAAGAATCTAGTTTCAAGGACTCTCGGTAGGATCCCTTCGGTCCTACGATGATTTAGAAAATTATTTTTTAAGACAGTGGAGAGAAATGAAAGACCATACTTACTACTTGACTGAATTCAGGGCATTGAGAAAGAAGAACTCTGATTCGGTTCTAGAATTTACTCAGAGATTTAACAAACTTTATCATAAGATTTGAGAAAAATTTAAATCTTCTCAACCTGCAGTGAAGGTGGCTTTCATAGGGGATTTTGAACTCGACTTCGCTCTGCTTTTAAGAGAAAGAAGATCGGCTACCCTCACAGGGATGCAATACGATGCTATAGAAATTGAATCAAACATGATGGCATCTGGTAAACTAAAATCCAAGGTTGAGACATGAACTAAAGAACCTAAAAGCTTCAGGGAACAAGTAGGGCCCTCTGGATCTGGGGGGTCTACCAAAGAAAAAATGGATGACATGGCTAATATAATCAAATATTTGTCAAAAAAATATTCTAGAATGGAAGTAGACCAAGCCAAACCTGATCCATTTGCTTGAAAATATTTTAGGAGAAATCCTAACCCTAAGACCCAGCAAAGACAACTAAAAAACGAAGATAAAAAAATACAAGGTCCTTTTAAAATGAAATTTTTTATAGGAGATGATATGCATAATTATGAGGGGCTAGAAGAGGATATAAAAAATCTTAGTGACGAAGACCATTAAACTCATCTAACTAGAGAGGATTATGCAAGATCTCTAGAACAAGAGCCCATGTTTAGTATTGAGGAAAGTATAGATAACCTAGGAGAGTCTGCATATCAAGGAATTGCTGAATCCATTATGAAAGAACTTCAACAGAAGAATAATTTAAGGCCCAGAGAAAAAAATACTACGAGTTTTCCATAAAAAATGATTATATTAAGAAACAAAGCGAATGAAGCGATGGTTACTAAACCACTAGTTGAAAAACAAGTTGCCCAAAATAAAATTATTGAAACCCTAGCAACACATGTAAATGTGTTGAAAATGAAAAAACTAGATCTATCTAAACAATAATACACACATTTGCAGAGAGAATTGGAGAAAGAAGAAGAAGGAGAGAAAGAATGGAAGAATTCTCATTAACCGTTATGAATAATGAATAATTTACACATGATATACTTTGTATATCTCAATGAGTTCAACTTGAGGTGAACCAATGCACCATAGTGGTGGTATAGGGTGATGTGGACACACACCAACAGTTACAGTAGTGAACTGCCACCTATTCTAGTCTCTCAGGAAGTTATGGGAGTGAACTGCCACCTAGTTGAGTTAACTAGTCAACTAGTCTT
>CBVK0100977019.1:0-12930 GCA_900067695.1 Picea abies
AACTCATGGCAACCCCCCCCCCCACCCTCAAAGTACAATGTATGTAAAAATAAGAACTATAGTTGCTAGGCAACTGTGTCCTTCACTCCAAGACAACCTCACAAAGAATGGAAATTCTGCTCAGTGAAGGTCTTGGTGAAAATGTTTGTTGTTTGTTTTGCTGAAGGAAAGAACTATAAGTCGATGATCCCCTCATGTACTAAGTCCTGGATGTAGTGCATGTGCATATCGATGTGCTTTGTCCACTACCTCTAAAATAGATCTTTGTAGAACTTCAGAGTGCTCTGGTTGTCATATAAGATGACAATCGACCGATGAAACTGAATGCCCAACTCAGTGAGAAAATGTTGTAGCCACATAGCCTGAATGGTTATGTTAACTACCCCTCTATAATATGTCTCGGATGATGATAGAGAAATGGCAGCTTGCTTCTTGCTCGACCAACAGATAGGCCCAGAACCAAGACTGAGTGAGTAACCAGATGTGGAATTGCAATCAATGTTATCACCAGCCGAGTCAGAATAAGTAAACCCAATGAGATCTAATGTAGAGTCTGTTTCATAATGAATCCCAAAGCTAATGGTGCCCTGTACATGTCGAAGGATACACTTTGCAGCGTTCCAATGTAGCTCATGCGACTCTTGCATGAACCTGGAAACTGCGCCAACTTCATATGAGAGGTCTTTTCTGGAGTGTTTGAGGTACAACAAGATCCCCACTAGTTGTTTGTATAGTGTGCTGTCAGCCAGTGGAGTCTCCCCACCATCCTCAAGTTTGACTCCTGATAGGAAAGGATTCGGAGCATAATTGCAGTCTGTCATGTTAAATCTCTCAAAGAGATCGCGTGCATACTTGGCCTGAGACAATTTGATTCCTGATGCATCCTGACTAATCTCGAGTCCAAGAAAAAATTGTAGCAGACCCATGTCCGTCATCAAAAACCTGTCATGTAGAATCCTCTTGACCGCAACAATCACTGAAGTCGAGCAACCGGTGATCAACAAATAATTGACATACAGAACTAAAAGTAGAAGTGAATCAACTGTCATGAGCATGTATACATTCGAGTCTGATTTACAATGTACAAAGTTCTGTGACAACAAGTAGGAGTCCATCTTGGCATACCATACCCTCAAATCCTGCTTGAGGCCCTAAAGTGACTTCTTCAGTCGACAAACCAAATATGAGTCCTGCATAAATCCATAGGGCTTCTCCATGTAGATCTCCTTAGAGAGATCACCATGAAGAAATGCATTCTTCACATCCATCTGATGGAATTCCCATCCCTTGGTTGCCACAATGGCAATGGGCAATCAAATGGAATCCATATTCGCTACTGGATCGAAGGTCTCATCATAGTCAATACCATGAACCTACTGAAAGCCTTTGGCGACAAGTCTGGATTTGTATCTCCTGATCTGTCCATCCGCTACGCTCTTGGTCCTATAGACCCATTTTCATCTGATACGTTTCCTCCCAGAAGGAAGGGGAACTAGATCCCAAGTCTGGTTCTCAAGGAGGTAGTTGTACTCCTCCTGCATGGAAGATTCCCAGAAGGGATTTCCAGTAGCCTCTCCATAAGACTATGGATCTGAAGACTTAACCAAGAAAGGATGTCTGGAAGGCAATGGTTCAGTGACAGTGAGTGCAACAAGAGGCTTCTGGAAACTAGATCGAGCCCTCCTAGTATCGGCTGGATCACCTACGAGATCCCCTGCATCCTGAAGAGTAGTTTGTGCCCACTTGGGCCTTTTCTCTGGCTCTACAACTGCATCTGGATGCTCTGACTCTTCATATGACTATACTAAATATGAATCTGACTCTAAATCCTTTGAGTCCTCTGAATCATAACTCTCATATGAAGAAGATTCGGCATGTGCATGCTCATCATCTCGGACAGGTGGAAGAGTGAAGGTGTCTGCACATAGTTGTTGAGGTACATGCGAGACACTTTCCTCAAATTGGACACTATGATCAATAATGAGCCAGTCTGAGGAAAGATCAATAAGCCGATATCCCTTCACACCATTAGGGTATCCAACAAAAATGAACTCAGTGCTATGTGGATCAAGTGCATTCCTCTTTTTTGAGTGAATCCAGGCCCATGCACGTGAACCAAAAATGTGAAAGTGGGCCACTTCTGGTTTGAGTCCGCTCCAAGCCTTCTAGGGGGTCTTATCCTTGACAGATCTATGAGGAAATATGTTTTGGATGTATGTTGCATAGTTAAGTGCTTCGACCCTGTTATAACCCTATAATTTATAGGATCAACTGGTGACTGAAATGTTATCTCTTTAGTGTTTTTGTTTGTCAAACAATTTTTCATTTTGCAAATAACTTGAGAAAAGAAAATAAAAGGAAAAAGAAAAAAAAAGGAAAAGAAAAAAAAAAAGGAAAAAGAAAGAAAATGAATAAAAGAGGGCATAAAAGAAATTCAATAGAGCCCCATGCAATAACAGTGACTTTGTCCATACCTTTCCAGCATGGCCAAGTTCTTTTAAATTGATGTTGCTAGGAATAATTAATAAGCTTGGCTAAACTGTTTAATCTTAGCCAAGTGATCTAGGGTAGTTATTGAATAAATCTGTCCAGACTGCCTAATCTTGGTCAGATAGCCCCAGGATAGAGTAAGTTCGTAGTCCAACAGTTTAATCTGGGCTAATTGTCATAGGAAATTAGGTTAGGACATAGGTTAGTTTGATTTATTTCAATAAAACCAGCTCGATGATCAATGTTGGACCTTGTCTTGGATTCTTAAAAGGTTGGTTTTCTAATCCCTTGGTCAAAAAATCGTGTGAAATCTTTGGAAAAACCCATGATATGCACTTATCCTAAGTTCTCTGGGTGAATACACTTTTGCGCTCACATTTATGCACTGCTCATGTATCAACGACTGAGATGTTCGTGCCCAAATCTATGGTGGACAAGTTTTTCCGGACCTCCCCAACTGTTCTACCTTTAATAGTGGGGGGTGTCTAGAATCGGAGATAATGCATGCGCGCATCTGGATGACCCAAGTTTCAGCGCCTAGATCTACAGTCTAAATTGGATTCTAGACCCCCCGTCTATTCTACCTTTAATGGAGGTGGGGGGTATGAAATATGTGTTAAATATCACACATAGATTTGCGGTCGAAAGAAAAGCATGTAGATCAATGGCTCAAGGTATTTTTTGGACCCCCCGACTGATCTATCTTTAACGGTTGGGGGGGGGGTCTGGAATGGAATTTTACTCTGGCGGGCCCCCTATCTATACATGGCATGAATATACTCATCCCAAATCCCATCACCTCTTACTGTCTAACATACCTCATCACCTCGTGACGTCATTATACACCTTTCCATAAGAGTCACATCTCGTAACTCCGTTAGTCCTCTCCCCTTGTTCACCCATGGAAAGTCTTTTCTCCATGGTCTTTTCCCCCAATCGATAACCACCACATTACTCATCCATATGCCTTAGTCATTGTCACCTACCATCTCACATTCTAAATGACCCGTTGGCCATTTATTACTAGATAACTTATCTGTTAACCAGTTGACCTGTCTCCCGCGCCCAACGGATACCCGTTTACTCAAAACTACCCTCACCATTTCATTCCTTCACCATTTACCCACTCATCGTACCAGAGAATCTACAACATTTTCCTCTCCATTACAGTCAGTAACCCACATCTACAGTCGTCCCCACTAAATTTTGTTTTATTTGCAGGTATTGTTATAGTAATGGTGCCAAAGTCAAAATGAATAGAAGGTGAGGAGAATCCATTTCTCTCGCCTCCTGTCGAACTCAACAGGATTCCTCTGGCTGAAAAAGATTACTTAATTGCAGGAACAAAATGAGATTTCAACTTTGTAGACCTACATGCATGGCTTAAAGAAGTTTTCCTATACCAAAGTGATGAAATTGGACTATGGGAGTCCAACCTACCCTTGTATCTTTTCCCCCAGATTCACCACTTCCCAGAGTTTGCCCTCAAGTGCCAAGCCCACTATTTCCCAGAGAAAAGAGCCACTGTATCCTCGTCCATGGAAATTATTTTCCTCGTCATGCCAGAAACTATCGATCAAATGATGCAAATATACTGAGCCGACTACGTCTCACCTTTTAACCTCGAAATCATCACAGAGTTATACCAGAAAATGTCTTTTCCTCAAAGAGCTTAGATTTTTGAGATTTTTCTTCCACAATCCACTCAGTTCCCGACTACAAACCTCCCTTATCCTTCCTCCCTGATCTAAATAATAGGAAACTAGATCATCACATCACTCTGTGCCTTGCTTGGTTATTTTTCAGATCAATGGGTAGATGAACCCATTTTGGGATTTCTGTCTATTTTCTCCACTGATGAGAAACCCACTACACAGTTTGACTTCAGCACGTTCCTGGCGGACAACATTCATGAGAAGTTCATAAATTTCACCACAGAAGGCATGTTTTGGTATTCTTCAATGCTGGCATACCTGTTCGTTTTCTTCCAAGAGAACAAATTTGCTTTTTCACTGCAAAATATGGACGAAGATGGTAGACCCCAGGTAGTAATAGCATGGACTTCTCTACTCAGACATAACACCATGGAATTCAATTTCAAGCAATTCATCGAGCATTTTTACCACCCAGTGGTGAGTATGCTCAACGACAGACCCGAGCCTAGAATTAATGATGAAGTTTAGAGGATCCTACATCTCTCGGATCATACAAAGACTGGTGATTGGTATCTGTATCAAAATCACACTGAAATTAGAGTCTATGGGTGCGAGTTGGCCCCATATAAACTACCCAAGTACTTACCTGCCATAATTTTTTCCCTAGAATACATAAGGTAGATGATAAACTCAGACGATGTACATTTTGTGACTTTGAAGAAGAAGCAACAACTCAAAATCAAAGAGCATATTGGGTCTTTCATTTGCAACAGTCGAGGCGCCGGGGAGGAAGCAGATAGATTGCTAAGGGAAATGAAATTCTTTGCCAGTTTCACATGGCACTATGATCCGTGTGGGATAATTTTAGAGATGAGGATAAAAAACAAGAATATCCCGTATGTTCACGTATCTAGGCCTAAGGTAGAAAAATTTGCAAACCAGACAAAATGGGAGCCAAATACTTTGGTTGAGATAGAACAACAGGACCTCCTAGTAGCTGTATCACAAAAAACCACACCAGAAGCTCGAAATTAGAAAATTCCTAGGCAGGATATGTCACCTCCTGTCACTGAAGTATCATCAAAAGAATTTCGACTGCATACCAAAAGGTTAAAAGCCAGTCCGGCTCCTGACTCGGATGGAGAAAAGGTGATTCCATCCACTACAATGACAGAGGTTCATAGGTCGTTCCTCAGTACAAGCAGCAAGCAGATCATAACCTCAGTGTTACCAAAGAAGCCTATAGATACTCCACCAATCAACCAGCCAGGCAAGACAGGACTGAAGCTAAGTATCTTTGAGAAATACGATTTGATCAAGAAAAAGAACCAGACTCCAAATAGCAGCACATACTCCCAGTTCTAGAAGAAGACTTTGACTGCACAACACAAGCTTCTATCGACATTCGACACTGAGAAGGGAATAATGCACATGGCATTTCTCCAAGCACAGTTTCTAGACCCAAAGGTAATCACAGATCACAAAAGGGAAACTTTTGAATTCGAGACTAAGGACGTGCATCCAACTGATAAAATGGATCTGTAAAGGCAGACTGGAGAAATGGTTTTCTCCACATTGGCCCATGCTTCCACTACTGCCTCTAGGTTACGAGTGTCTATGAATAACTTCCAGATGCAGTCGAAGTTAGAGAAAATATCATCCTTTGCCAAGGATAACAGGATTAAGACATTGGAGGAACTAATCCTCAAGATCGGGTATGATCCCTCGAATGTGAAAGCAGTCGAGGAGATGATCAATAAGAAAAATGTTGACATAGAGTCTTTGAGGAAACAATTGAAGCTGCCTCCAACAATAGACTCACAAGCATAGGAAATAGCGGAGACAGAAGGAGAAAAAGATGAGATGCTTAAGTTGATCATGGAGCAGAATGCACAATTGAAAGAAATGGAAGCTGAAATGGAGAAGCCGGTGAAAGAGAAAGAATAGTTGAAACCCATGGAAGTCATCCCATTGAGTGCAGTTCCACTCTCAGGAGTGAGCACGGCGTCACTGGCAGGAATTCCATCAGCAAACCCACTAACATCTTTGGAAACAACTATTGAACTGGCTAAGTCTATGGAAGAGATGAATCTGCAGGAAACAGAGATTAGCAGGCTTAAAAAGGAGATTGAGAACCTCCAGGAACTCAAGTCTTCTTACCAAACTAGTTACTCCAAAGAAAAACAGGTGTCAAATCAGCTCAAACAAGAGTTACAACAACTCCAGAAACAAACAGTGGTGGGCAAAACAATGGCCAAAGTCAAAGAAAGCGTCTAGACAAACATCACCAAGTCTATGAATGAAATATGGCCAATGATACAGATTATGTTTGAGCAAAATGAATTGGTACAAAGAAGTAAACAAGCCATTGAGAATATTAGATCAGAACTAGGAGAGATGCCCACAGAGGCTAATGAAATCATTAAATTCCTAAATTCTAAAACTAGAGAGGAGTTGCAAGATCTGAGAATTGAGGATAGAACGAAGACCATCCTTGAGGTCAAGAGAGTCTTGACCAAGAGAGGATTGATGCTACAGCTAGAAGAAAACATTCAGGCTATGGACCAAGGGGTTCAAAGGTTTTTCGGCAAGATTAAGGCTCTACAGAAGAGGGGTCTTCTTGGTTTGAAGGTGATAAATGACAAATTGATGACTCTCCCCGATTACAAAAAGATACTAGTAGAGGTGGCTAAGGATAGTTTGAAATTTGCAGGAATTCAAGGCAGTATCACTGGAAAAGCATTCCTATATGCACTACAGTTAGACATCAACATACATCATGAGATCTGGTACATCTTCATCACCAAGCCTACCTTTGGCAAGTACACAGAGATGGATGAAGTCTACCGAAGATTACTCAAACTTAGCGTTCCCAGTCATCTACGATGGGAAGAGATTTGCAACCTGATCAAGTAATCGATGAGCTTTCATAGCCCAGTCAGATATCTAGTCAGATGAGGTCATACAGAGGCCTCACCAACGGTTCACCTAGAAAACAACATGACGTTCGACACATCATCAAGCAGTTTCCTATATTTTTGTAATTTATTAAGTTAGTTAAGCTAAAAATAGATTTACCACGTCCTGATCTTTAGTGACAGGATCGTTTGTATTTTGGGTTATAAATACTTCACTTTTCAAAGTATTGAGGGTTGATATTTACGCCCTGTGAGCTACTAGACTATAATATTTTTCAAGAGATCTTCCATTAATTCAAAGAAGCATTTCCATAGGATTCTTGCGTGTACTCATTGGTGATGTTTTCCTTTCTAAGTTAAATGTTATTCTTGCTTAGTTATCAAACTGTTTTCTAAATCTAATCTTTGAAAGTAACAAACATTGCAGGATTTATCTCATGTACCCTGTTTCTGACTTTAAAATATTTAAGTGTTTTATCTTCTGATTTTAAGATAAAGAAATTCTTAACTGCTTCTTTATTGTAAATGACTTTCTCGTCTTTTCTACTATTACTCATTTATGCTGCTAAAAGAATCCAGTGATTACATTATCTTTCCCTGTGAAAGGTTTATTTGTTTTATGGTTAGATTTCATTTCAGGATACAGACCCCATAGCCCAATGGATGTGTAAAGACCCCTCAGCCAACCTAACGAAAACTACAACAAACAAAACCAACATATTTTATTTACCTAGCCTAATATTTGAATTTGAAACATATCTAAATCATACAGAGAGATCCCTCTTTGAAGCTAGTAGGGCTAGATCCCAGCTTCGAAGTGGTTGGATAAAGTTACCTCTCGTAGATTTCTTCTTTTCTGACAACCTCTAGGAAATTTACAGAGCGTTAACATAGTGGCGACTCCACTGGGGAAGAACTGAACAAATTTTAACCTCACATTTTTTATTTTTATTTTCCCTGGAAGAAAAAGTTTTCTTCTGAAATATTGCAAATCTGAGAAAGAAGTAATGTTTAGAGGTTGTTAAAAACCTGTACATATTATTTTCGGATTTGTAAAACTAAAATATATATATATATATAAATCAAAAAGAAATCTGGCTCCCAAAAGAGCTTATACTCAATCTCACCCAGATCCAGAACCTGCGATAGCAACTGATAACCCAAAATAGTTACTTAGGAAAAAGACCATTGTTGAAGGTTCAGTAAGTCATAATCCCCTTCAAAATTCCCTTTCTCTTCCAGAGGAGCTTGTTTCCATTCAAGATCTTGACTTTGACATCCTTTTTGAACAAATCCTGTTTAGAACAAAATCTGATAGCTTTGTAGCTGAAACCGTGTTGGACCCATTCGTCTTGCAACCCCAGACTCCTGAAGTTCTATCTCCGACTACTGAACCTCAAACCACTCACTCTGTTCCAGCTAGCCAATCCTCATCCTCATCTTCTATCACCACCTCACCTATCATCCAGGTTGTCATCCCACCTCCTCCACCTATCATGGTAGCCAGATATGCTCCCTTGGTGTTGGCCGCACCCCTTCATGCTATGCCCCAGGACTATCAAACAAGACTTCCAAAGTTCGATGGATTAGGACCCTTGAGTGCTCAACAACATGTTGATAAAATGAATGATTATTTTGACCTACATGAAGTAGATGAGTCTGACGTTCAAATGAGATTGTTTGTGCAAAGTTTGACACGTGACATTAAGAAATGGTATAAAGGTTTATGTGCTTCCTTAGTGCTCGACCTTACCACATTTCAAATAAGTTTTCTATATAGATGGGAGGTAAATAAAAACCCTCTCCAAATCTTGTTAGAATACAAAAACATCAGAAGAAATCAAGGTGAGACAGTACAAGATTACTGCACCTGTTTCAATAACTTGTAAAATGCAATTCCAGCCAATATTAAACCTCCACAAGGTTTGGCATTGATAAAATTACTTGATGGTTCTGATGCCTATATGTCATATCAATTAAGGGAAAGAAACTCCACCACCCTGGAGGACATGCAGAAAAATGCAATAAGTGTGGAGGCCAACCTGTTGGCAAAAAGGGCATGACAGAGGATAGAGAGGAGAGTCACAATCAAAGAGGAACCTTCCACATAAACTTCTGATTCCAAATTATATTCCTTGGCCAGAGAAATGGAAATAATGATGGAGAGACTTACTATATCCGAAATAAATCCTCCTAGAGAAAACCCACCAGCTCCTAAAATTTGGAATCCTAACTTCAGAAGAAACCCTCCTCAAATCAGGCAGAGAGATCCTAGGGATCAAAGGGAAAAGAGAGGTCCTGATCAATATATCAGACCGCCCCTACAAGAAAAATATGCCAATGAAGGAGAAGAAGTAATTGAAGAACTAGAGGATACTCACATAAACCTCATGGGCATTCATGATAATGAAGTTATTTTCCTTACCCAGGAAGAGCAAGAACTTTTTCTTCTCTCTCAAACAAAGGTAAGTGAAGAAGCTGAAGATACTGAACAACAAGCATTTGAAAATGCTATTATGGAGGTGCATCGGTAGTACAACTTGCGAAGTAAAAATATAGAAGGAAGTTCCTCAAAAAAGGTGACCGAAACAAAGAAGATATTCGAAACCAAGAAATCCCCCGAGCCTTCTATCGAGAGGATCCCTGAGAAAGGTAATGCTGATGGTCCAGCAAAAAGAAACCTTACTATTTTGAAAATATCATTGTAGACTGAGATTTCATCAACTAACCCACCAAATACTTCTAGCCAGAAGATTATGGTGGACAAATCAGAATTGCTGAGCCAAAGTAGAGCATCTACACCTTTCATCCTCGAAGGGGAATTAGCCAAAGTAAAAATTCCTATTCCCCTTTCCGCGTTGATGAGAAAAGACGCTTACCGATCATAGGTGATCAAAAAACTGAGCATTGAACCTGATATAGGCACGAAGGCCTTAACCGTTGGGTCAACTAATCATTCATATACTGTAAACCTTACAGATGATCAACTTGAACTCCTATTCGGACCTGAAGTGGATGGTCAGACCGACAATGGTGCTGTCGCTCCTTTTTACATCAGCCTTAATATACATGACCCGATTCTGCATAATGCTATGTTAGATTTGGGTGCTTCCCATAATCTGATGCCTAGAGTAGTGATGGAAAAAATGGGACTTGATGTTACCAGACCTTACAAGGACTTACACTCCTTTGACTCTAGTAAAGTTACATGTATCAGTTTGATCAAGGATCTGTGTATCACCCTAGTTCAGATTCCTGCAAAAAGCATGGTCATGGATGTTGTGGTTGCGAACATTCCCCTGAAATATGGTATGCTGCTGTCTGAGTCTTCGGGGGCCAAGTTGAAAGGTACTTTGCAGTTGGATATGTCGTATGCCACTATCCCAGTTTTTGGGCAACAAAGAAGACTATACAGAGAAACACTGATGAAGTACATGGTTAGCAGCCAAGAAAAACCGCATAAATATCTTCTGTACTCTGCACATTCTGACCTGGATTCCTATATCCTATATAATGATGGTGATATGGGAGAACAAATCACTCAGCTGGAAGAAGATACAGTTGGTCCGGATGAAGGCCAAGAAATTACCGAGGAAGAAAGAAAGAAAAATGTGATAACTGAAGAATTGCCAGCAAATTTCTGTAGCATGGACTTTGATGGAGTTGTGAACAAAGAAGGAGCTAGAGCAGGGGTTTGGTTGCACAATCATAGATCCAGGTATTTGGAAAACCATTCTTACAAATTGAATTTTCAATGCACTAACAATATAGCTGAGTACAAAGCCTTGATGCTCGGTCTTAAACTATTGAAGAAGGTTGGTGCCAAACAAATCATGGTAAGGGGAGATTCTGAATTAATTATTAAACAAATTAAAGGTGAGTATGCAGCCAAACATCCCTGTCTCAGAGATTATAGGAATGTTGTTTTGGACTCCCTTAAATGTTTAACTAAAGTTGATTTGTAGGTGATGCCTAGGGGACAAAATATCTTAGTGGATGGGTTAGCTACGTCAGTAGCCACATGCAAGATACCTTTTCATTCCACTCGCCCATACATGGTAGAGGTGAAGTGAAGACCAACTGTTCCAGAAAACATCAGATACTGGCAGGTATTTGGTAATGACTATGAAATTGAAGATTTCTTACAATGTAAAAATGATTTCGAGTGTATAAACATAGACTTAGAGAATGAAGATGAAAATGTAAAAAGACCTAATTTTTGAAATGATAGTGTAAATAAGATAGATTCAAGAGAGTTAGGTGAGGATGAGATAGAAGTTGATGTTTTTCATTTAAAAAGTAATGTTTTTCCCAGGGGTTTAGTTCCTTTAGAAGACCTATTTGATTTTAATGATGTAGCTAAAAAACTGAAAAATTGAAGCCAGTGGTCAAGAAGTAGAAGATTGTAATATAGGGACAGAAGAGAAACCCAATATGGTGAAACTTTCCAAATCTTTACCCCCTGAGATGAAACTCAAATACATTGAGATTTTCAAGGAATATTCAGATGTATTCACCTGGGGTTACGAGGACCTGAAATCTTATGACACCAGCATCATACAACATAGGATTCCAATAAAAGAAGATCAAAAACCTTTCAGACAGAAAATTAGGAGAATCAATCGCAAGCTACTTCCCTTGATAGAAAAAGAAATCAAAAAAATGTACGATGCTAAGATCATAGTTCCGTTACGATTTTCCAAATGGGTTTCAAATTTGGTCTCGACACGAAAGAAATCCAGAGAAATCAGGCTTTGCATTGATTTCTGAAATCTGAATAAGGTCTCTCTGAAGGAAAATTACCCATTGCCAAAAATGGACCATATATTACAAAGGGTAGTCAGATCCAATCGAATCTCTTTACTGGATGGGTTCTCGGGTTATAATTAGGTCCTCGTTCACCCAGATGACCGAGAGAAAACCACTTTCACAACACCATGGGGTACTTTCATGTATGTGAAAATGCCTTTCGGGTTGATGAACATTGGGGCCACTTTCCAGAGAGCGATGGAAATCACTTTTGTGGAAGAACTCAACAAATTTATTGTCATCTATCTAGACGACATAACTGTGTTTTCTCAATTTGATGACGAACACTTACAACATCTCAGACGAGTTTTTGAGAAATGCAGGAAATTTGGGATTTCTTTGAATCCTAAGAAGAGACTTTTCAGATTAGAGGAAGGTAAACTGATAGGGAACATAATCTCTAAGGATGGAATTAAAATAGACCCCAGCAGAATCGAGGCCATCCAGAAATTAGAACACCTAAGAAATTTCAAAGAGTTACAGTATTTTATCGGAAAAATAAACTTTCTGTGAAGAATCATACCCAACTTGGCTGAGCTTCTCAGAAACATCAAAAACATGTTAAAAAAGGACACAAAAATAAAATGGGACACCAAGACTAGGCAGTCTTTCGAACAAGTCAAACATGCACTCATGCAAGCTCTAGTCTTGATCAGTCTTGACTTCACCAAAGATTTTTATCTTTTTTCTTTCGCTTCTGAACATACCATTGCAGCAGTATTACTACAAAAAAATAGCGAAGGGTATGAACAACCCATAGACTTTTTCAATAAATCTTTAAGAGATGCTGCTTTGAATTATAAAATAATGGAGAAACAAGCTTTTGCCTTGGTGAAATCCATAAAATATTTTAGACTATACATTCTCCATTCCCACACCATTGCTTATGTTTCGAATGCAGTAGTAAAAGACATTTTAACCCAGGAAAATCCAGACGGCTGGAGAGGAAAATGGATTGCTATCATTCTAGAATATGACATAGAGATTAAGCCTACTAAAATGATTAAAGGTTAAGGTCTAGAAAAGTTAATGGCTCAATCAAATGTGAGATCGGAAGA
>CBVK0100977020.1:0-18501 GCA_900067695.1 Picea abies
GTCCCATGGTAATTATCTATATGTTCATTATATATATATATTGTTTGAATATGTGTTATACACACTAGTTTTCCATGATTTGTTGTAATTATAAAGTTAGAGTTGCCCCCTAACTTTCTGTAGAATATTGCACCAAGTAGTAGTATAAATGATTTTGTACACGCTGAGGAACATGATCAAGCAAATGAGGATCTCATGGAAGAATATGATGGGACAAATCAAGTTAATGATCCCATGGAAGAAGATGATGGGATAAATCAAATGATCTAAGATTTGTTTGCTTAGCTAGATGAGGATGGGGACAATGATGGTATTTATGATGAACCTCTATTAGAAAAGGCAAATAAGCGATTTTATGAAGTCTCAAGAGAAAATCTTCTCTTTGTGACATTGCTACTAGTAAACTTAAAGGTTATGAATCATTTGTCAAACACTTGTATAACACAGATCCTAAGGTATGTAATATGTTTCATCTCATATACATAAATGTTGATTTTTTTCTATTTTTTTTAGTGTTGATTAATGTGTAAAATAAGAATGCAATTTTTACGATTAATATTCTTTACATTAACTAGTTATTTGTTATGTCATAGATTGTTAGGTGAGTTTTTTTTACCATCATCAAATATTTTACCTCGCACATATCGAGATTTGCATTCCATTATGAAATACATTGGAATGGATTATCAAACTATAGATGCATGTCCTAGAGATCATATTTTATATTATGGACAACATGCTTCAAAAACAGAATGCCCACAATGTCTTATTAGTAGATATCGAACTGATCAAGTAACAAAAAGGGTTCCTCGAAAGGTTCTTCATAATATTCCCATAATTCCATGTTTGCAGCGATTGTTCATGTGTGAAACCATAGCACAATTTATGGATTACCATGCATGTAACAAAATTGGATATGGTGTTCTTCGAATTCCTGTCGATAGTTATACATTTAGGGAAATTGAGGAAAAATGGGTAGATTTCAAAGATGAACTTTGTAATGTTAGGATTTCATTGGAAGTTGATGATGTTAATCCATTCAGAGAGCTTACATTTATTTACTCAGTGTGGTCTATTTTTTTTTTATCAACATTAACATTCCTCCTTGGATGTCAATAAAGAGGGAGCATATAATGTTGACAATGATTGTTTTGGGTATTGGTTTACATTAATTTTTTGAATGTAACATTTTCATTTGTTTCATTTTTTGCATCATATCTTTTTTCTATTTATTTACTTATATATACATATCATGGTAGTAATTATGTGTAATTTCAAACAATTAGGTAAGTACCAAGTTAAATATGAATGTATATATAGAGCCTCTTATCGACAAGATACTAAAGTTATGGGCTGGTATCACTATGTATGACATCTGTAAACCAATCGGGGAGACGAAACTTAAAATTTGTGGAATACTTTAATGGAAAATTCATGATTCCCTAGGACTAACACATTTTTTTGGTATGTGTTGTTCCTGAGTCTGTACTTAAGGCTTAGAAGTACAGTGTCAAGGCATCCGAAAGTGGGTAAAAGATGGAGAAGAGAGAAACGTCAACCTTCGGTGCGGGAAACTAGGGAAGATTTCTACATTGGCGTTGTCTAGCTTCCAACTATTCCTGGGTAGTTATATCTTGTTCAATGGCTGCCCATGAAAGTTCAAGTTCGACCCTGTTAGTAGCCATTTTAATAATTGTGTCGAAAAGGTTTAAGGCAATGTGCATTTGGTTCGATAGTCTGAGTTCGATATTAGGCTGTGTTGGTACAGGGACAGTCATGGAGGAACAATAAAGGTGGTAAAAACTTCAGAGAGAGATTAAGTGTTGTCTCAATTTGGTCGTATAAAAGATAATTTACAATTTTAGGAATAAAATAGGGAAGCAAATCAAAGGCTCTTTCCCATAACTGTATTATATTTTAATAAAAGGTATGAGGTGGGAGAAAAAACATTTAGTTGTCTATAGTGTAAGGCTCCTGTCAGAGGGAAATCTCACATATAAACAGAAGAAGAAAAAAGTAAGAAAATAACCGATGTAACAAAGAATATATGTAGAATTCTGAAAATGCAGACTGGTCTTACACCCGCTGATCGCTGGTATAGAGGAAAATCAGTAAACAATTACAAAAAGTCAAAATTCATTCACTATAGTAGTGGTCATACTAAAGTATAACGAAGAACATCAGCTAAGAACAGGAAATGAAATGAAATATGAGATACAAAGAAGAAAACTTGTAACACAGTCGTGACAGAATTGAGAATCTTCAGATCTTCTTATATTAACTCTCTAATGTAAAAAACTCTGTTACAAATGACACAAAAAGGTCCAACCTTGTTTATTTCTTTTTGTGGTATATTTATACAATTTTACAAACAAGACAGAATATCAATAGTCACAAAATTTCGGTTATGACAGGGAGGAGAGCAATCGCTCTTGTCTTCCATCTGTCCATCGGTGATGTCGATGGCACATAGTTGCACGCTGGGTTTGATCATGCACTTATTAACTTGGACTATGTCCACCATCATTATCTGAGAGATATCGACCACATCTCTTTCTTCCTTTTCCTTCAAATCAAGTGAGATCGGTTCCACATTCATTTGCATCAACGTCTCAGCATTGCTTCCGCTGTCAATGCCCAGCAGCTCACCGTCTATAGAATTAAAGGCCTCCTCTAAGGAATTGGTTATCTTCTGGGCTTGATACTTACCTTCGGAGATGTTATGCTCCCATTCCTTTAGCAGAATGTTTCCTCTGGTTTGCTCTGAAATGGTGATCCTGGGAGTACCTGCTGAAACCCTGTTATTCGTAGCTATCATAGCCTCCTGGAAGGTGACCCGAGCTGCTGCGGTATTCCTTTCTTTGGCAGATAATTTCTCGAACACCTGATTTACCAGCAAATAGTTGTCTCGGATCGCTTCTGTCTTGGCGAGAAAATTTCGCTGCACCACAGAGACTCTGCCCCGAATCTCGATCACTTGGGATTTGAACATCCTGATGTTTATCATTCCTCTCTCGGCGGTCTCTACCCTAGCCTGCAGTTGTTTGATCAAATCCCTCTGCTGGCATGCTTGCACTCGACCATCCCAGATCACCAATTGTGCTTGCTCAAGCTTAGTTTTGAGCATCTCTATTTTGTTCTTATCGGCCAACCTGGCCTGCTCCATTCCTATGCTCGTCTAGTCTTTAGCAGTCTCCGTCGTTGTGGCCAGTCTGGCTTCAAGGGTCCTAATGAGGCGATTCTTTCTTTTAAGTTGGTTTTTTAGGAGCTCGACTGAAAATTGATTCGCCGAGGCATATTCTCCTAGTGTCCCTGCTATTTCGGTGGAGAATTGCTCATTTTTCTTGTCTTTTCCATCAGTTATGACTTTATATTTCTTGGCAGTCAACTCTCCTTCTTGATAGAATTCCCTTTTCACTATTTCCTTTCTCTTTTTATCGAAGAAAAATTCATTCAGAGGGAGTTATTCTACTCTTATGGGTCTCATCTCTTCGTTGAATATCCATCCATCATCGATATTTCCCTGCATCAACTGCAAGGGGGTAACTGATGTGATGGGTTCTTTGATCTGCTTCACCGATTTTCCTAGAGTATCGATCAGACTCTACTTCCTCGGCTGTTCTGGAGTCTTTATCTCTGTCTCTGGATTATGTTTCTTTGGTGGGTCTGGAGTCTTTTTCTCTACTTCTGGATTCTTCGTTTGTTTCCCCTCATCCTGGTGTTTTCCTTGGTCAAGAGTCACATCCTTAGAACCTTCGGCATCCTTCTGTTTTGTCTCCAAAATACCTGGACCCTCACCTCGCAAAACAGTGGGAAGACAGCTACGTCGATGTTCCTGGAACTTCAGGACATTGGCTCTTTCCTCGGGTGCCAAGGATTGTATCTGAGCTAGAATCTCCTCATAGGACCTTGCTCCTTGGAAAATGTCATCCAAGGGTGAATTATAATGCTTGAATCTCTTAAGCCCACAATTTTCCAAATGGTTTCTCATGACCCTCTACAGATCGTGCTTCTTATATTCGATGGAGACCAAATTTAGGTCTTCCAGGGTTGCGGCCTCAGCTTTGGCATGCCCAAAATCTAATAAAGAATAACAATTCAAACGAACAAGAAATGACAGCCATACCTTTTTCAAGTACCCTTTAAGTTCTTTGCTTACACCACCAATCACCGTTTGCCAGGCAATCTTGTGACAAGCCAACTTGTCGGGAATGAGCAATGGCAGTGCATGTGGGTGAACAGAAGCCCCAAAAACTATGAGGTATGAAAATTCTGCTTCCACATACCAATCTGCTATGTTGCTCAGATTCATTACTATGCTGTCTGAGATCCGGGGTGGCAGGTGACCAAAAATGGTGACATGCAAGGGCACCATCACCCAACTAAAAATTTCATACGCAAAATTCTCTGCTTTATTTTCCCATAATTTTGCATGATATACATGTATGGGTTCTTCTTCAGCGGGAGTCCAACTCCAGCTCATCAATGGAAATGGTTTCATAGAATAAATTGCGTCCATAATATATGCAAACATGAAGAATGATGACGCCTTCCCACTCTCCTTTTTCTCCTGATACTCTGTGACCCGATTGGTTAAGCTATCCGAAAGCATATTTGCCTAGTTAAAGGAATAGCCTTCGGTGACCCAAAACATTAGAGGCACCCACACAAAGAAAAAATGCGATGTTTCCTCTTTCCCATATAATCGACATGTCATAATGGCCACAAATCTGTACTACGGTTCTAATGAAGTGATTGAATAGACGCTATGCATATCAGCTCTAAACTTCGTTGTGTTTGAAATCCAATCCTTTATCAAACTGGACATGGTTTTATCATACTGTTCACATTCCTTCTCCTTGAATTCTTCCAAAAACTCAGCACCATATGTGTAGTCGGACGTCATGGGAAGCTTATACATGGTTTGCAGATGCTCCATCCTGAAAGTCCCGATGGTGACTCTTTTCTCGTTCATGATAGTCCTGGTCGGTATGTCCACATGGTCTAATGCCCATCNNNGCTGCTACTCTGTGCATTCCGGATTGGACGACTATCTTGTACTTGGTGGTTAAGTCATCTCTTTCGTTGTCGCCGGAATCGTCGAAATAATCCACCAATTCTGCTTGCAGAATATCTGAAACATATGACCAATTCGGGACCAAGTTGATACTTCGGGGCAAAGTATCAGAGACATTGTCTGAGCCTTGTCCCGAAACCTCAACATTTGCCTTTGCTTCTTTTCGCGGAGCCATGGCTAAAGCTTGCGTTTAATCTCTTCTGCGATAGAACTGCGTATACATACAGAAGTTAGTTTACTCAGAGGTGGTTAGCTCTGCGTGCTATGAAAATGCATTTGTTATAATGAAATACAACTCTGATATATACTCAAAAACTCGGTACCTTTCAGAACAAGTCTTTCAAATCACATTTGGAAATAAATTATGCCATAAAGATCTGATCTTATACATCGATTTACCCTATTTCCTCATTAATGTCATAAATTTTGGCACATGGAAGAAAAGGCTACCTCGTAAATCATGTAGACATCAAAGCATAGGCATGGATGATTTTAGGGGCTAAATTTCGCTCATGGGCTAATTTTCCATGGTTTTTCCAAAAACGAGATTCGCCTTTTTAAAAATGATTCGCCCAAATTCTATAGGATAAAATTATTTTACCATAAAAATCGCCAAAATTTTATAAAAACCATATAAAATCCTTATAAATTTGAATATTTTTACAAAAATATCGCCAAACATTTATAGTTGGCATATGAAGGATTAGTAAGATTCGCCAAGGTTTCTACATTTTAAAACAAATTTCCATCCTTAAAATCATCCCTAAGCGTAGGATATTCATTGATTTAGCTTAATTAATCCAGTTTTACCGCTGTTAACAGCGTTTCAGTACTCGTTATATCGGGGATTTTCCTTTAACATTTTGAGTCTCTAACACTCGAGACTGCGAAGATTGATTTTGGTTTAATTAAAGACAATCGTGATTTGGGGCTTGATTAATTTTTTAATTATTATATTTTCCATATCGCGACTCGGAGCTTCAAAGATAAGTTTCCGGGAGATTTACATGCCGAGCTGCGAAACCGCGATATCGCAATTATATGACTTAATTAAAAGGGAAGATAATCTTGGATTAAATAATTAATTAATCACGTTATAACTGCATCGTGACTTCACGAGTCGGGGTTTAGACGGTCAAACTTTCAAAAAGGACAACATCGAGTGGCGAAATGCCGAGAGCAACTTTTACCATGGTTTAGCTTTTACCCTTAACCTTGACATGAGTTACTCAAATAAGGAACTCATGTTCTCGCATATTGCGGTTATGAAAATAAATTTTTGGGTTTGGTGATCGCCAAGGCGCGAAACCCCGATGACGTTTAAACATGAGTTGGGGAAAACTTTACCCTCATTACTGTTTTGAGTGAAAAGTTAAAATAACTTTGTTGTTTCGTGACTCAGGACATGTGAACTGCATGAGCTATAGTATCCGATCTGCGAGATCCCAAAGTAGAACGAAAGAGGAAACATTTTACAATAGGTAGGACTTGTTTCGAGAGTGGAATAATCATCGTTGCTTGTGTGATCAAGCTTCAGAGATCATAAATATCTCAGGGGAAAATTTAAAACCGTTTTTAGATTTTCAAGCATTAAGGATGAAACTTGTGAAGGGCTAGAAAAACAAGGTCAGCTCCAACATAGGCTACAACTAGGGATCCTGCCTTCCTATGAGGCGGGAATAACAATATACCACATGACAATATTGGGTAAATGGATTCAAAAGCTCAATCAAGCGAAAAGGTTCCTGAGAAACGGGTATGAAAGGGGGAAAAGACTTCGTTCTTTACCTCGAAAAGCCTTTACAAAATCAGATATTCTTTTTAAACATAGTTGTAGTCCCTTTCAAAATTTTCCCTTTCCCGCTACTAAATTCAGGTGTGTTTTAAGACAATCGAAACAGTCCTAGGAGACTCAACAGATCTTGCGGCTCTCGACTTGCATCAAAAGAATAAGATTATATGTTTTTAATTGGTAGGTCTCGTCTGTAATTGGGATGTGGATCAAGTTTTTAAAAATCATTGGTTACTAGAGTAGAGTGATATTCATGTATAACAGCCTTACAGATATCTCAGACATTGCTTCACTTCCAGCGAGCCTGTTCAGTACCCCGGTGAAGTTATCTGGCCCCTTTTACTGAATTTCCTTTCACCACTTCGGAATATATTTATGCATTTAAATGCTGAGATGAGGGCAATCATTTCTAAATTTCCTTTCATCATCTCTTGGAATAGGTGGGGGCAATCATTTTTGAATTTCCTTTCACCACCCGTCTTATAATTTACTTTTTAGAGCGCGAAGATGGGGGCGATTAGTTTGTATTAGGGCTGATATCTGTGTAATATTTTGCATTAGAGGTCTATCAACTTACTTTGATTACTCGGTACCAACCTTCTCTTGACCTTCACAACATCTTCGTTCTTAGGGAGAAAAGGAAAATAACTTTTTAAGGGAATCCTATTTGAGCAAGCTTTAATCCTCTGAGGCCGTTGAAAAACCTAGGAAAGTTAGGATCACTCTAGACGTTCCTTCGCTTAGCAGGGGATTGAGTAGTTGTGAAGACCCGCTTTCTTTCCACAATCTATTTTGAAACTTGCGAGGTTGAAATGAAACACTTTTATCCCCTTATAATGAAACGAAAAGATGGTAACTTGTTAAAAATTAGACCCGAAGATAGATAGGATGCCAGGTAGCGATTTATTGACTAAAAATACAGAGGTCAAACAATTTAAGACTGACTCTTGTAGATATTTTCGGGGATAGTTTACTTTGACTGACTGTTTTTAGATTGAGTGAATTGTTTAAATTATTTTAAATTTTTCAAAGATTATCAAACTAAGAAACAATTCTGTTATCTATCATTTCAGTTGATATTGCAGTTTGAATGACGTTACCTCGGTTTTCTTTAACAACCCTTTATAACATATCTTTTGAGAAACCTCATCTTTACCTTTTCATTTTACTTTCTTCGCGTAATATGAAATTACTCTTGGTATCACCTGTTTATGCTAATTTATTTCTGACACCGACTTTCAGTTTACTCCTCCTGCTTGTTTCGTATGCAGCTGGAATCCTGTAAAAGACAAATACGAATCTTATCCGAAATGTGTCGAGAAACATATGAACAAAAGAAAAACAGGAAATCAAAAAGAAATGTTTAAATGCAAATATATATATATGTACACAAACTATATATAAATAATTATATATATATATATATATCTTAATCTGGTGACTGTTACGTCATGTAATTCTTTAGATACCACCCATTGACAGGGGTGTTGAGGAATTCTCCCTCTATATTTTCTAGTAGGAAGGAATTTTTCCCTTCTGGAGCCGAGACCCTAAATGGTCCATACCAAAGGTGATCAAATTTACCATGCTTCGCGGCTTCCTCCTTTCTTGCATCCCATCTTAGTACTAAATCACCTGGAAGGAATTCCCTGTCCTTTGCCTTGCGGTCAAACAATGCTTTCATATCATCTTGGTACTTCTGCATCTTTTCATCAACTTCAACTCTATGTTGTTGAACCTCAATCAGCCGATTAATTCTCCTGGTTACATGATTGGGTTCTTCATTTTGATCCTGCCATAACTTTATCACTGGTAGCGCTAGGTTTATAGGTAGAACAACATCTGTCCCATAGACCATTTGAAATGGCGAAATGCCGATAGAACTTTTAGTGCTGATGCGGTTTGCCCATAATGCGTATTTTAAGTGCACATGCCAAGACCTTTTATTTTCATCCAATACTTCTTGATTATGTTCACCAGGCTCTTGTTAGATGATTCGGCCAATCCATTCCCCTGGGGGTAATATGCTGTGGAATGGCCAAGAACAATGTTATACCTCTGAAAAAAACCGATCATAGCCATAGATTTAAAGGCCTGGGCATTGTCGGTAACTATCTTTTGGGGACAACCAAATCTTGACAAAATATTGTCTTCCAAGAAATCGATTACCACCGAGTTTGTTTCCCTTTTGGTTGGAATGGCTTCCACCCACTTAGTAAAATAATTTGTAGCTATTAAGATCCACTTATGTTGAGCACTGGAATTGGGATTAATCTCCCCTATGAAGTCTAGACCCCATTGTTGAAATGGGGCTTCAACTTTGACTGGAACTAGAGGCAGTGCAGGGAGCTTCTGTTTACCTAAGAATAGTTGACAAGGGTTGTAGGCACGCACTTTGGCATTGACATCCGAAAAGAGTTTCGGCCAATAGTACCCAGCTCTCAAGATATTGTAGGCTATATCTCTCCATGCGTGATGCCCCCCACATACTCCCTTATGAAACTTTTCTATAACCCGTTGAGTTTCAGATTCAACTAAGCAGACTAGCAGGAACCCGAGTGGATCCTTCCAATATAGCTGACTTTCGGCTATACAATATTTAACTGCATGGAGTTTTAAAGTTATGCATTTAGATGGTGATAGTTCATTTGGGCATCTTAGGTTCAGCAAGTAAAATGCTATGTCTCTGTACCAACCCGATGATAAGAACTTTTCTTCGATCTAGTTTGGACTTGTTTCTTCTTCCAGTTCGTTTTGGTTTGTGTCTTCGTCGCTTCCCTGCAGGCAATTGATATCAAGAGCTCTGAAATTTGACTCAGCTAAGAGTTTGTCTAGGCCTTGCCCTTTTATCAATTTGGTTGGCTTAACTTCCAGATCGAATTCTTGAATTTTAGCGAGCCATCGCCCTCTTTTTCCATCACTGTCTGGCTGTACCAATATATCTTTCATAGAATTGGTCGGCATGTACGCGATTATCTTTGAATGTAGTACATAAGTTCAGAATGCCTTTAATGCTTTTACCATTGGGTACGCCTGTTTTTCTATTATGTCGTACTTTAGTTCTGTGTCTCTAAGGCTCTTGCTAAAAAACACGATTGGTTGTTCGAATCTCTCTTCATTTTTCTATAGGAGTACCGCAGCGATAGTATGTTCAAAGGCAAATTAGAAAATAAGAAAATCTTTCAGATAGTCTGGACTTGCTAACACAGGTGCCTCGCTTATGAATTTTTTAATATGCGTGAACGATGCTCTGGCCTCGGTTGTCCAATTTACTCCGCTATCCTTCTTCAACATACTTGTGATCAATTTGACAATCTCAACAAAATTGGGGATAAACCTTCGTAAAAAAATTATTCTACCTAAGAAAGATTGAATATCTTTTATATTTATGGGAATACTTATAGTATCTATTGCTTCCATCCTCTTAGGATCAATCCTGATTCCATCCCTAGATACGATATGGCCCAAAATCTTACCTTCCCGCTTAGCGAAATGTGATTTCTTTGGGTTCAAAGATAGACCAAACCTGCGGCATTTTTCGAAAGTTTGTTTAAGATGGATCAAGTGTTCTTCATCGGTTTTGGAGAAAACTGTCAAATCGTCGAGGTAAATAACTACGAAATTGTCCCTTTCTCCTATGCAAGCGATGTTCATAGCGTGCTAGAATGTAGCCCCTGCATTCATCAAACCAAACAACATTTTGTCATACATAAACGTACCCCATCGTGTGGTGAAAGCAGTTTTTTCCCTATCTTGTTCATTCATAGTGATTTGATTATAACTAGAGAACCCATCTATCATAGAAATTTGGTTTGCTCCAACAACTTTTTCTAACACATGGTCCATTTTAGGAAGCGAATAATTATCCTTGAGAGACGACTTATTTAAGTTTCAGAAATCCACACATAGTGTGATTTCCCCACTCTTTTTCCTGACCAGGACCAGGTTTGCTACCCAGTTTGAGTATCTCAGAGGTACGATTATTTTCACATCTAAAAGTTTCTTAACTTCTTTTTCGATCACTGGTAACAAAATGGGGTTAATTTTCCTAAGATTTTTCCTAAACGGTTTGACCCCAGGATTTAAAGGTATCTTGTGATCAATTATGGAAGTGGCATACATTCTTAACTCATCATAAGACCAGGTGAAAACATCTTTATACTGTCTGAGTAGGTCTTTGTACCTATATTTTACTTTGGGAGGGAGGAACACTGATATTTTTACCACCCTGGATTCTTTTTCAGTTCCTATATTACAATCCTCCACTTCTTCTAGTTGGGGCTACAAAGTGGATTTCATAGGTACATTGTTATGACCAAAAAGTTTTTCTAAAGGAATTAATCCTTTCGGAATCCGGTTTCTTTTAAGGACGAGCATACGATGATCCACAATTTTTTCTTAGAAGGTTTCAGGATCTTCTCCCTCTTGCATGATCCACATTGGTTCATTTTTATTTTCTTGGTATGCATGAGTTTCAGAGAATTCCCCCACTTCTGCAAGAAATTTCTTAATTTGTTCATCATCCTCAAAAACCTTCCAGTGTCGGATATTGTCTGGTATAGAGGGTTTGTATCTGATTTCAATGTGATACTTCAATTTGAAAGTCATGGGAGGAGAGAAGGTTGAAGATTCTTTTGTCAATGCATCAACATGTAAATTTTTTGTGCGAGGGATAAAATGGACCTTTACTGATGAGAAAAAGTTTTCCATGAGATCCCAGGCACAATTTTTGTATGTTCTTAGTCTAGGATGCTTGTCTAGGTACTGTCAGTTTATTTGTTTGACTATTAACTCTGCATCACCATATACCTCCAAGTTACTTATATTTATCTTTTTGGTAGCCTCTAATCCTAAGATCAACGCTTCATATTCACATACATTGTTAGTGTAATCTATGTCCCACTGCAAATGATAGGAAAAAGGAACAACAAAGTTACCTCCGGGAGCTACTAAAAGCACTCCTGCACCCGCTCCTTCAGAAGATGAAGCACCATCGAAATACATTTTTCAGACACCAGTGTTACACAGGTATTTAGTCATATAGTCTAATTCTTCTCGTTCTATATCGTTTTCCCCAGGACAACCATCTAAACCATCATCAAAAGACAAGATATAATTTCCCAGATCTTGGTCCGCAATGTAAATAGGAAAATTGTTTGGGTTTTGAGGGTCACTAATGGTATATGCTAATCTTGTTTCCCTGTACAACTGAGTGAACTGACCACTGAACACAGGAATTGTGGCATACATCATGTCCAACTAAAGAGAACCCCCCAACTTGGCTCCCCATGACCTAGATAACAACAAGCCATACTTAGGGGGAATATCTGCGATAACCACATCCATCAGGATACTCTTAACCGGGACCTGCACCAGGGTAACTACCAGATATTTAATCATCCCCATATGCTTAAACCTTCTTGAGTCAAAAGAGTACATATCTCCATAAGGTCTGGTGATCTGGAGACCCAATTTTTCCATAATAATCTTGGGCATAACATTATGGGAGGCTCCGGAGTCTAACATGCAATTGTGCAGCAATTGATCATACACATTTAGAGTGATATAAAAGGGAGCTATGGTGTCTTTGGCCCCTTCAAAATGGGGACCAAAAGTGATGTTAGGTTTATCATCTTCCAGGTTTAAAACATCAGACTAGCTTTCTATCTCAGAGACGCCCATCGCCTTGGTAATTTGCTTCCGATAAACGGGGTTTTTTGCTAATTCTACCAAAGGGATTGGTATCTTAATTTTATTTATCTCATATTCAAAACCGAAAGTTCCGATCACCTTGTTCATTTCCTTGGTTGAGACTTTCTAATCCTTCCTTTCCAACTTATTTGTTTGGACTGCTTTATCACTCATGGTCCTGGTTGAAGACGTAACTTTATTTACTGGTTCGGTTCCTTGTGCTTGGGTTTCAACCTTTTCCACTTCGGATTCTTGTGCACTTACCGTTTTCATTTTGTTGTTGGGTAATAAGGTTTCTTCCAAAGGAGGCTCATAAGCTTGACCTCTTTGAAGGATTTTCTTGGGTTCAGTAGTTGAGGTGGGCTTACTCTTAGATCTTAAGTTGTACTTTGGTTGAAACTCAGCCATTATCATCTCAGCTTCTGGTTGAGATCCACAGAGATCAGTGTGATCACCTTCCTCACCCTTATTCAATGGTTGTGGCATGTTTAGAGATTTTTCATAGTCTTCTCGAGTTAGATACGATTGAGTGCAGTCATCACCGAAGTTCGTGACATCATTATCCGAATCTCCGAAGTCTTGAAAATCGTTTGCTTCTATAAAATTTTCATTCTTTAAGGGAGCTTGTATTTTTTGATCTTCATTTTTTATTTGTCTTTGTTGGTTCAGGGGGTTTGGGTTCCTCTTGAAATCCTTTTTGCGGTAAGAGTCAGCTTTGGCTTGTTCGAGTTCCATTCTAGATATTTTATTTGACAGTTCTTTAATCACTCTGGCCATCTCATCCACGTTATCATCTGCAGTTCTATTTGACCCTGAAGGACCTGTTGGTTCTCTAAAGTGTTTGGTCTCTCAGCTTGCAGTTTCTAATTTAAGTTTAAGCTTACCCAAAGCCATCATATTAGACTATATTTCTACCGCATCGTCCTGCATTCGGTTAAGGGTGGCTCCCCTTCTTTCTCATAAAAGGAGTGCAAAATCCGACTCGAAAGCTCCGGAAAAAGTCACTTTGGCCATGGGTTGGGATTGTTTAACCTCGACTTGGATTTTATTGTATAGTTTTTTTAATCTTTGAATAAATTCCATGGCTGTTTCTGAGTTCTTTTTCCTTAAAGACCCGAATTCGGTTAAATAATATAGATGGTCTTTTCTCTCGCCCCATTGTTTGAGGAAAGCATCTTCCAAAGTGTCATAAGACAAGATAGAAGCTGCGGGTAGGCTCCAAAACCAAGTTCTAACCTTACCTTTGAAGGTTTGGACAAGGAGTCTCGAATATATGTCCTCATGCTCGATACCTAGAATGTCTGCGAATTGATCAAAGAAATTAATATGTTCTGTCGTGGTTAGATCCCCTTCCCCGGTGAATTTTGGTAGATTTTTTATGTAATTTTCGGGAAGGTCATGTAGAGGGACGGGAAATACTAAGGGATCATATCTGGCTATGAATTTCGCAAAAACTTTGGGAGGGAGGGCAGGCCCTTGACCTCCACCTCATCCTTGAGGAGCTCCTCCCCCTCCTCCTCCGATAAACCCTCCACCTCCTCCTACAAACTCTCCACCTCCTCCTCCGGCGGCTGCCATCGTTGTTTGTGGAAAATTATAAATAGGGTTTTGGAAAATTAAAAGTGACTCTTTGTTTTCTTCGCGAAGAGGGAAATCCAACAAGGAAAGATAAGGAACACGAGGACTCGGTTCCTCAGATTTGCAAGAGATGAAATCGGGAGAACCGACGGGTGTGGAAACCGAGTGTGTAACACACTCTTCAGAATTTGGCGAAGTTGGGAAATTCAACCAAAGAAAATATGGTATGTCAAAATCCGATGAACTTTCTATAGGTTCCTTTCCTTTGTGTACTAATGGGACTGTCGGATGAATATCACTCCTAATTTCAGAGCAATTTGGCATTGAAACTTTAGTATCAGAGAAAGGACTGAGTGAAGTTGAGGGTTTGGAAGAACTTTTAATCTTCAGCGGTGGGGTTTTAAGTTTGTAAACTACAACGGTTAGCTTAAGAGAGCCTCTCGCCTTCAAAATCTTTTCGGGATCAGTAACGGGCATAATCTGCTTACCATCCGGGTTTTGTATTGTATTCCTTCGATCGGATGCCAATTTATTTTTTGTGGAGTCACCAAGTGAAAGATTAGGAATCCTTAAAAGGTGTGTACTCTTTGTTCACTATCAAAGGGTAACACTTTCAACGAAAAACAAATGTCGTTTTCCCAGGGAAAATGATTTCGTAACTTCGGTCCCTGGGAATGGTGCCAGAAAGATGTTGTTCCTGAGTCTGTACTTAAGGATTAGAAGTATAGTGTCAAGGCATCCGAAAGTGGGTAAAAGATGGAGAAGAGAGAAACATCAACCTTCGGCGAGGGAAACTAGGGAAGATTCCTACGTTGGTGTTGTATAGCTTCCAACTGTTCCTGGGTAGTTATATCTTGTTCAATGGTTGCCCATGAACATTCAAGTTCGACCCGGTTAGTAGTCGTTTTAAGAATTGTGTCAAAAAGGTTTAAGGCAATGTGTGTTTGGTTTGATAGTTCGAGTTCGATATTAGGCTATGTTGGTACAGGGATAGTCATGGAGGAACAATAAAGGTGGTAAAAACTTGAGAGAGAGATTAAGTGTTGTCTCAATTTGGTCGTATAAAAGAGAATTTACAGTTTTGGGAATAAAATAGGGAAGCAAATCAAAGGCTCTTTCTCATAACTGTATTATATTTTAATAAAAGGTATGACATGGGAGAAAAAACATTTAGTTGTCTATAGTGTAAGGCTCCTGTTAGAGGGAAATATCATGTATAAACAGAAGAAGAAAAAAGTAAGAAAATAGCCGATGTAACAAAGAATATATGTAGAATTCTAAAAATGCAGACTGGTCTTACACCCACTGATAGCTGGTACAGAGGAAAAATAGTAAACAATTACAGAAAACCAAAATTCATTCACTATAGTAGTGGTCGTACTAAAGTATAATGAAGCACATCAGCTAAGAACATGAAATGAAATGAAATATGAGATACAAAGAAGCAAACTTGTAACACAGTCGTGAAAGAATTGAGAATCTTAATATCTGCTAGTATTAACTCTCTAATGTAAAAAACTATGTTACAAATGGCACAAAAAGGTCCAGCCTTATTTATTTCTTTCTGTGGTATATTTATAAAATTTTACAAACAAGACAGAATCTCAATAGTCACAAAATTTAGGTAATGACAAGAAGGAGAGAAATCGCTCCATTTCTCCTTCTGTGTCTTCACTTGGTGCCAGGCGTTGGTCGTCATGCGGACTCAGTACAGGCGACACATCTTTCAACTAGCTGAGATATTAACCGAGACGGTTCTACTTGACAACTGGCTTCAAAGAAGTAACATTCTCGGGCTAATTGTTGCAGCCTGTCTTCCATCTGTCCATTGATGATGTCGATGGCACATAGTTGCGCACTGGGTTTGATCATGTACTTATCAACTTGGACTATGTCCACCATCATCATCTGATAAATATCGGCCGAATCTCTTTCTTCTATTTCCTTCAGATCAAGTGAGATCTGTTCCACATTCATTTGCATCAACGTCTCGGCATTGCCTCCGCTGTCAATGCCCAGCAACTCGCCATCTATAGAATTAAAGGCCTCCTCTAAGGAATTGGTTATCTTCTGGGCTTGTTTCTTACCTTCGGCAATGTTATGCTCCCATTCCTTTAGCATAATGTTTCCTCTGGTTTTCTCTTAAATGGTGAATATGGGAGTACCTGCTGAAACACTATTGTTCGTAGCTATCACAGCCTCCTGGAAGGCGACCCGAGCTGCTACGGCATCCCTTTCTCTGGAAGATAAGTTATCAGACACCTGATTTACCAGCAAATAGTTGTCTTGGATCGCTTCTATCTTGGCGAGCAAATTTTTCTGCGCCGCAGAGACTCTGCCCCGAATCTCGATCGCTTGGGATTTGAACATCCCGATGTTTATCATTCCACTCTTGATGGTCTCTACCCTAGCCTACAGTTGTTTGATCAAATCCATCTACTGGCCTGCTTGCACCCGACCATCTCGGATCACCAACTGTGCTTGCTCAAGCTTAGTTTTGAGCATCTCTATTTTGTTCTTATCGGCGAACCTGGCCTGCTCCATTCCTATGCTCGCCTGGTCTTTAGCAATCTCTATCGCTGTGGCCAGTCTAGCTTCAAGGGTCCTAATGAGGCGATTCTTTCTTTTAAGTTATTTTTTGGGAGCCCGACTAAAAATTGATTCACCAAGGCATATGATCCTAGTGTCCCTGCTATCTCAGTGGCGAATTGCTCATTTTTCTTGTCTTTTCCATCAGTTATGACTTTATATTTCTTGGCAGTCGACTCTCCTTCTTGATAGAATTCCCTTTTCACTACTGCCTTTCTCATTTTATCGAAGAAAAACTCATTCGGAGGGAGTTCTTCTACTCTTATGGGTCTCAGCTCTTCATTGAATATCCATCTGGCATCGATATTTCCCTGTTTCAACTGCAAGGGGGTAACTGATGTGATGGGTTCTCCGATCTTCTTCGCCAATTTTCATGGAGTATCGATCGGACTTTGCTTCTTCGGTTGTTCTGGAGTCTTTATCTCTATCTCTGGATTCTATTTCTTTGGTAGGTCTGGAGTCTTTTTCTCTGCTTCTAGATTCTTTGTTTGTTTCCCCTCATCCTGGTGTTTTCCTTGGTCGGCAGTCGCATCCTTAGAACCTTCGGCATCCTTCTGTTTCATTTCCGAAATACCTGGACCCTCGTCTCGCAACATAGCGGGAAGACAACTACGTCGATGTTCCTGGAACTTCAGGACATTGACTCTTTCCTCGGTTGCCAAGGATTGTATCTGGGCTAGAATCTCCTCATAGGACCTTGCTCCTCACAAAATGTCATCCGAGGGTGAATTCTCATGCTCAAATCTCTTGAGCCCACAATTTTCCAAATGGTTCCTCACGACCCTCTATAGATCGTGCTTCTTATATTTGATGGAGACTAAATATAGGTCTTCCAGGGCTGTGGCCTCAGCTTTGTCATGCCCGAAATCTAATAAATAATAAGAATTCAAACAAACAGGAAATGATGGCCATACCTTTTTCGAGTACCCTTTAAGTTCTTTGCTTACACCATCAATCACCGTTTGCCAGGCAACCTCGCGACAAGCCAACTTGTCAGGAATGAACAATGGTAGCACATGTGGGGGAATAGAAGCCTCAAAAACTCTGAGGTATGAAAATTCTACTTCCACATACCAATCTTCTATGCTACTCATATTCATTACTATGTTGTCCAAGATCCGGGGTGGCGGGTGACCAAAAATGGTGACATGCAGGGGCACCATCACCCAGTTAAAAATTTCATACACAAAATTATCCTCTTTATTTTCCCATAATTTTTCATGATAATCATGTATGGGTTCTTCTTTGGTGGCAGTCCAACTCCAGCTCATCAATGTAAATAGTGTCATAGAATAAATTGTGTCCATAATATATGCAGAAATGAAGAATGACGACGCCTTCCCACTCTCCTTCTACTCCCGATACTCTATGACCCGATTGGTTAAGCTATCCGAAAGCATCTTTGCCCAGTTAAAGGAACAACCTTCAGGGACATGAAACATTAGAGGTACCCACGCAAGGAAAAAATGTGATGTGTCCTCTTTCCCATATAACTGGCATGTCATCATGGACACATATCTGTACTGTGGTTCTAACGAAGTGATTAAATAGATGTCGTGGGTATCAGCTCTGAACTTTGTTGTGCTTGAAACCCAATCCTTTATCAAACTGGACATGGTTTTATCATACTGTTCACATTCCTTCTCCTTGAATTCTTATAAAAACTCAGTGCCATATGTGTAGTCAGACGTCGTGGGCAGCTTATACATGGTTTGTAGATGCTTCGACCTGAAAGTCCCTATGGTGACTCTTTGCTCGTTCATGATAGTCCTGG